>PVJS01057761.1:0-11968 GCA_004027185.1 Glis glis
GTGAGGCCCTCCGCAACTTCGTGAGACCCGGTTTCAAAATAAAGTGTAAAAAAATAGGGCCGGGGGTGTAGCTCGGAGGTAAAACGCCCCTGGGTTCAATCCCCGGTACAGCAAAAAAAAAAAACAACAAAAAAAAACTACTTACTGTCTAGGTGCATCTTTCTGGGTTACCCAGTTCAGCTTTGGTCTCTGCACCTTTCATTACTTTTGAGCTTTTTTACATCTCTGTAATTCTATAGAATGAATAGAAATGCAAATAACTCTTATCTATAGCTTTGCAAATGGATTCTGTCCTGTTGAAAATTAATTTATAGGCCAGGTATGGTGGCACATACCTGCAAGGTCTCTAATCTCAGTACTTAGGAGACTGAGACAGGAGGATCACAAGTTTGAGGCCAGCCTTAGGAACTTAATGAAGCCCTCAGAAACTTAGTAAGACCCTGTTTCAAAATAAAAAATAAAATAGGGCTGGGGTTATAGCTCGGGGGTAGAATGCCCCTGGTTCAATCCCCAGTACCACACACACACACACACACACACACCAAAAAAAAAAAATTTACTCTCCTACCCTCACCATGCTATCTACTTAAAATCCATCTCAACATTGCTTCTACTTATATATACATGGCCCTTCGAATTCTCCTTTGAACCACTTGTAACATCTAACTGATATCCCCATTAATCAATGAGTTAAGTAGCATCTTTGTCACATGTGCATTTCCTATTTATAGGAAAATCATGATTATGCCCTATTTTAAAAGCAATCTTTTAAACTAGCTTTCACTGAACATTTCTAATGCATCCTGTAATTCATAATTCATGATTTTATTACATTGGAGCCAGCTTAACTATAACTACTTCCTATCTCCAGTCTTTCTTCCATCATTCATTCTACAATTCACACCCCCGTGCTCAGAAATCCAGAATACTTTCAAGTTACCAAACACGCTGCATTCTCTCTCATGCTATGCTCCTCCAGAATCCAGTCCTCCTTCTCAGCACACTCCTGTCTGCTACCAAAAGACCAGCAGAGTCTTTGCTCTGAGCCAGCCAAAGTCACTGTTAGTTTCTTTCTTTTTTTGTGTGTGTGTATGTGTGTATGTGTGGTATTGGGGATGGAACCCCGGGGCCTTTTACTTCCAGGATACACCCCCAGACCCATTTTATTTTTTTTTATTTGGAAATAGGGTCTCGCTAAGTTGCTGAGAGCCTCACTAAGTTGCTGAGGCTTGCTTCGAACCTGCGATCTTCCTGTCTCAGCCTCCCAAGTACTGGGATTACAAGCATGCGCCACCACGCCCGGCTCACTGTTAGTTCCTGATTGCTTGGTATCATCCCAAATACTATAAGACCATTTTTGCTGTTTTATCTGATGAGAATGGATTTTCCTTTTCCCCTTATTTTCCTTTTCCCCTTCATATAAATCACAGTCATTCTCTAAAGGATGATTTGAATACTGTTTCCTTCCTGGGACCTTCCCACAATTGTTCTTCCCTTTTCTAAAAGACCCTATTTATATTTATCCTCAAATAAAAATTCTTTTTTTTTTTTTTGGCGGTACTGGGGATTGAACCCAGGGGCATTCTACCTCTGGGCTACACCCCCAGCCCTATTTTTTATTCTTTATTTTGAAACAGGGTCTCGCTAAGTTGTGGAGGGCCTCACTAAGTAGCTGAGGCTGGCCGCGAACCCGGATCCTCCAGTCTTAGCCTCCCAAGTACTGGGATTACAAGCGTGTGCCACCACACCTGGCTCTCAAATAAAAATTCTAACAGGAATCACATACTTCACATTATTTGTAATTATTTTAAATGGAAAAAAATTTATTTTATATTATTTGCCTATCTAATTTATAACATGTCATCCATTTATTGAATGGATTACTAAAATTGTTTATTGAGTAATATCAGAAGAGAAATGTGATCCTATTTATTTGCAATATATATTTTAGGAACTTGGCTCTGCCAGGGAAGACCATAATTCCCAAATTTGATTTTTCTTTTAATAGGGGCTAATTTCAGTGAAAATTCATTAAAGTCAAAGTCACTCAAGTTTTACAAAACAGTGAAAGGAAATTCTTTAACAAATAAGTTATCTCTTGTTCCTTCTTTCCCTTTATGTTTCCCTATCATCGATTTATGTAATTTCTTTACCTCTTTTCTTCATTTACTCTTTTTTTTCCTTCTAAGAGAATTGAATTAGAAGTATAATTGGTTGGTTGTTTGGAAAAGGTGAAATATCTGAGGTAGGGAAAAATAGAGAAAAACTAAAATAGATATTTTAGTGTTGGGCCTTACCAACTTCAGGCAACTCTATAAAGTAGAATTTCATAGAAAGACTTCTTGGCAAAGAGTTATTCTTTTTCTTCTTCTTCTGTTTTCTCTTCTAGGCCTCTGTATATCAGTGGAGCCCAGAGACTCAGGGTATCATCTTTAGCTCCATCAGCTATGGAATAATTCTGACTCTGATTCCAAGTGGATATTTAGCGGGAATATTTGGAGCAAAACAGATGCTTGGTGCAGGTTTGCTGATCTCTTCCCTTCTCACCCTCTTTACCCCACTGGCTGCTGACTTCGGAGTGGTCTTGGTCATTGTGGTTCGGACAGTCCAGGGCATGGCCCAGGTATCCAGATACTTCCTCCTTCTGAGTGGGACATGGATTCCTGGGTTCTGCAAAGGAGCAATGGTCTTAATAATTTCCATTGCAGGGCATGGCATGGACGGGTCAGTTCACAATTTGGGCAAAATGGGCCCCTCCCCTGGAACGAAGCAAGCTCACCAGCATTGCGGGGTCAGGTAAGGGTGTACGTGGAGTCACAGTTTTATAACCTGTTCCATCCTTCCACATCCTTCCTTCCACGAATCAGATGGTTTGGGGAAGAGGAGAAAAAGTGCTACTGAAAAATCCAACAATATAAGATAGTTATGTACTAAAGGAGAAAGATAACCTCTGTTACAGAGACTCTGCAGCTTAGAAGCAGAAAAGAGTGGGGTAGTCCAACAGCCTTGTAGGGAAAAGTTTAGAGCTTTAAGGACTGCAAAAATGGAAAAAGATCGAGTGGACTCTATAAACACCATTTTAACAAATATGTTGAAGTGAAATTAGAATTACCAGAATTCAGAGCAATAAGAAGAGAACTCAGGTTGGAAAGTAGAGTTTAAAGCATCTGCATTATTCTGAGCTCATTACTGTTCTGAGCGAATTAATCCTCACGACAGCCCTCTGTACTGTTTTGCTGTCTCACTTCCCAGAGAGGGGAGTTGAGGTGGGTAGAGATTAAGTAAATGGCCCAAATACAAATAGCCTTGGGTGCAGAAGTGAGCTCAAGCCCAGGCCATTTGGCCCCAGAGCACATGCTCATAGAATGTGGCCCACGAAGTCCTGTACAGCTTTGCTGTGGCCATCTGCCAGCCTGTGGCCCTGGGGCAAACGTGAAGGGCAGCCCCAAGGTCCCTTCAAGCTGCTTTCTCCCAGGTCCAGTGCATGGCCACTTCCTGAGGCCTTGCACCACAGAGCAGCCCTCCTGCTCCCCGCACCGCTGTTAGCACTACCTCCTCTACTTCCAGATACTCTGAGCTGGTCTCCTCTTCTAGGCTGCTTCCTTCCAACCTTCTCTTCCCATTATCTGAGCCAAGTTATCTTCTTAAAGTACAGACAGGGCATTTTTGCTCACCTGCTTGAGAATCTCAAATGAGTTTCTTTATGATTACAGAATGAAGACTGCCTTTATTGCATGGATATAAAGATGCTCTGCCATCTGCTCCCAACCCGCTCTCTGCTCCACTCTGCTCTGCGAGTGAGGCTCTGTTGCACAGTCATCCACTACTCCCCCACATCTGCACACCACTTCTCTCTGGCTCTCCTTCCCCAGTCCACATCCCCGAAAACCTCTCCATGCCTGCTCTTGACAAAATTCTACCCATCTTACTGCTTAGCTTTGATAAACAACTCTTTGGCCTTATAGTAGTCATTATTATTTCATCTTCATGGGTACTTCCATAGAACACTAGTTTTACTATCATATTTCTATCCTCATCTTTTTTGAGTTGCAGCAGATTAGTGGGTCAAAAATCAGTTAAAATTAAAAATGGATAGAATAGAATAGAAAATGTTAGGATGCTTGGTACATGGTAAAAGAAAGTATTGATACATAAAACTTTTGTTTGAGGTGTGTGTGTGTGTGTGTGTGTGTGTGTGTGTTTCTGTGTACAAGTATTTGTGCATATTTTTGTGTGTTGTGTTGCCATGTAAAATGCATTTCCTAATTTCCCATTTTTCCCTACAAGGCTGTTTTGGCTACCCTCGCTCACAACGGTGTTGTTTTCAATGTAGACTCCAAGGACTACATTATGATAGTGAATTTTATTCACATTTTCCCTTCCAACTGGACCCAAAGCTCCTGAGAGCAGGGACTGCAACTTATTAACTTTCGTGAGTTTTTACTATTCTGTACCCAACCTCATGGGACATATTGGTGAGCTGTGACTGCAGAGAGTTTTTCTGTGACAAGCTGAAGGATTTAGAGTGGGTCACACTGGTACTAAGGCACCATAGGGGACTCAGGGGCATGTCACCATTACTAATGCTAATGACTTCACATGTGTCAGGGGGCAGATCTGAGCAGGAACAAGTGTCTCATTGCCTGGTGATTCTGAGTCGGCCACCTCCCTGTTGAGACAGCGTCCAGGGAGGCCATGCAGTCTCAACCTTCACTGCATTCAGAACTGTTTTTCTCCCTCTCCTCTTTAGGGGCAGCCTTCGGGTCCTTCATCATCCTCTGTGTGGGGGGGTTAATCTCACAAGCCTTGGGCTGGCCTTTTATCTTCTACATTTTTGGTGAGTCACCTTCTCTTATGTCTTAACATCTCTATTTCCCAGGTCCTTGTTTTCATACACACATCACCCATACTTTTCCTGGATTAAGAGAAAATGTCCTTTGTTAAGTGAGAAATGAAAAAGATTGCTGAGGGTTGGCAGCCTTCTTAACCTGGTCCACACAACTTGACCTAACACCTTCCTGGGGGTTTGGAGAAGCCACAGCCACAGGTCCAGGGTGGAGGAGGTGGTTCTTCATGTGGTGCCACTTCTGAGAGTTGGGAGTAAAGCCTTATACTTCCACCTGAGCATCTTCTCAGAATCTGTACCACATCTGGAATACCCAGTCGAGTTTCTGTGTGCAGTTAAGATGGCAACATTGGTCGAGAACACTTTCAATATGTCTTCCTATTTTGTTTCTGCTCAAGATGCCTTAACCTATTCTTTACCAGGTGAGTTTTTCAAAGCTGGGTTCCACGAGCTTCACCACGGGGCCTTCCAGGACTTACCCAGATTTAGCCATTCTCTCCTCCGCGATCCTTACTGACACTTCCTTTCTAGGTCATGTTGATGTGCAGTTGTTTACTTTGTCTTCTCATCTTCCCACTGGACTGTGAAATGCTTGAGACAGGGAATCTATTATATAATGTTTTTTGTTTATTACTGGGGGGGCATTGAAGTGTCTGATTTTAGCTTTAAAATAAAAGAATAGATGGCTCCACTAATAGAGGGACTTTAAAGAATATTAGACCCCCAAATCTTTTAAAATGGAATATTTTTCAACTGAACACAGCCCAGTAATGGAACAAGTTTCTACAGACTGTCCTTTTGTTGTACCCTAACAATGTCATTAAATCTGGCTGTGGTTTGGACAGCTTTCTTATTGATGATGCCAACCCTAGCCACTGTGTTTCACACATGTGAACCAGGTACTGTCCAGAAGTATTCCTTCTGAGAATCCATATGGATGTGTGCTTTGAATACAAATAACACTCTCTTGCAAATGTGGAGTTGGAGTTTTTCTTTGCCACATGACCTCCTGCTAGGTTGCTTCACTATTCAGATCTTTCAAAACAAGACAATAATGTGTGCATTAAGAAGTAGCTGCTTGCCAGGCATGGCAGCGCATGCCTATAATCCCAGTACTTGGGAAGCTGACACAGGAGGATCGCAGGTTCGAGGCCAGCCTTAGCAACTTAGCAAGGACCTCAGCAACTTAGTGGGACCCTGTTTCAAAATAAAATATAACATGGTTTGGGGGTGTAGCTTGGAGGTAGAATACCCCTGGGTTCAATCCCTAATACAGTAGACGAAGGAGGAGGAGGAGGAAAAGGAGGAGGAGGAGGAGGAGGAGGAGGAGGAGGAGGAAGAGGGAGATTCTGCTTAAAACTTAAAATATAAAACATAACACTATAAACATGAGAGTCTTAAGAGTAATTTGTCAGCTGCGTAATGGTTTGTTCATGCTCAACTTACCTCCAGAGGGCTCAGACATTCTCTATTGAGTGATGGTACCTGAAAAGCTTCCACAGAAAAGGGAGGTTTGTAGTATAGAAAAGTGGAAAAAGGAAAACATTAGTCCTCAAGTTGGCATAATCACAAACTGACATGGTGTGTTTGAGAAAGGTAGGGCTCCCTTCCCCCTACACAAATCTACCCGAAAACTAATTTGTCCCTACTTCCCAGGTAGCATTGGTTGTGTCTGCTGTCTCCTGTGGTTCACGGTGATTTATGATGACCCCATGCATCACCCATGCATAAGTGCCAGGGAAAAGGAATACATTGTATCCTCACTGGCTCAACAGGTACAGTGCACCTACCACTTCCACCAGTAGACCGGGTGGAGAGGCACTCTCTGTGGGTGCCCAGGGAGAGGCACTCTCTGGCCTGCTCTAATCCCCAGGTTAATCAGGTATTTCTTTTCAGTCCAGTTCTCCTAGACGATCTGTCCCCATAAAGGCTATGGTCAGATGTCTGCCACTTTGGGCCATTTTCACGGGGTTTTTCAGCCATTTCTGGTTATGCACCATTATCATCACATACCTGCCGACGTACATCAATACTGTGCTGCATGTCAACATCAGAGACGTGAGTGTACTTCCCGAACTTCTATGGAATTGTTGACAATGAAAATAGTTCTGCACCACCTACATTCTAGTTTTGCTTATAACCATTCATTTAACCTTCACAATGACCTTGATGATTCCCATTTCATAGATGTGGAAATGGGACACTTAAGAGGCTGGATAACTTGCCTCTGGTTACACAGCCACCAAGAGGGAGAGCTGCTGCGGCCTCTCAGTCTTTAACCACCATACTACACTGCTGGGCCAGCTGGTTTCTCTTGGAAGTTAATGTTGCTTCTCTCTGGAAACCCGCCGACACAGGGGCTGCTTCTCTTACCTGAGACTGTTCTTCCAGTGTGGCAAAGGATGCTGGTTTCCTTGGAACTCTGAGTGCTGGGGGCAGGCCCACAGCTGGCCTGTGTGGCAGGCCCCGCTGTAACCACGCTGTATAACTTTCCTTCCTTCAGAGCGGGGTTCTGTCTTCCCTGCCCTTCATCGCTGCCTCAAGCTGCACCATTCTGGGTGGTCAGCTGGCAGATTTCCTTCTGTCCAGGAATCTTCTCAGTCTAGTTGCCGTGCGAAAACTCTTTTCGTCCCTAGGTAAGGATGGGCCCATGGGTTCGGGGAACCTTTGCATCTCCAGCGTGTGGTCTGAGAGGGCCTGACAGCATGTCCTTGTTGCCCAGGGCTCTTCCTCCCCTCACTATGCGCCATGGCCCTGCCCTTCGTGACTTCCAGCTACGTGACAACCATTGTCTTGCTGGTACTTATTCCTGGGACCAGCAATCTGTGTGATTCGGGGTTCATCATCAACACCCTGGACATTGCCCCCAAGTAAGAACTTTACTTGCTTTTTCCCCTCCTCCAGACCACTCTGGAGGTGTTGGACCCCAGTCATCACCCTGCAAAACCTTCATGTTGTTGACATGCACTAAATAAAGGCAGAATGGCAAATAGCTAGAAATGTCAGTACACAACCATGACCTCATGTGGCATTTTTAGAATGAATGCCCAGTGATGGTTTAGATAAACAACTTTTCAACTTTCCCAGCCTGAGATTAGACTATGTGTTTTGGGAAAAAGCCCACAGACAAATGTTTTGGAATTTTCCAGTTGTTGATCTTATTAGCTACCACATATGGATGTACTTGTGATGAGCCAACCCCTGTGCTAAAAACATAAATCAACACGTCTAATCCTCATGACTAAGTAGTAGATCTTGTTGTTATCCCCTAACACAAAGGGAGAAGACTGAGGCCCAGGGGGTTGAGTGCTGTGTCTGTGGTTACATAAGAGCGAAGCCATTGGGAGCTGTTCAGAACTCAGCTCCCACAGAGACTAGTTCTCTGGTTATTCTGGTAATTGACTCAGTGGACAGGTGTTTTCCAAATAGACATTGCCTTAAATATCTTTAGGTAAACACAAAGCTGTACTAGTCAAAATGATTTTGCCATTAGAGATGAACTTCATTAAAGTTGAGTTGCTGCAGGAACCGTAGGTGGCTTTCCACATTGGATCACCCATAACATCACCTTCTCCACAGATACGCAAGCTTCCTCATGGGCATCTCAAGGGGATTCGGGCTTATTGCAGGAATCATCTCTTCCACAGCCACCGGATTCTTCATCAGTCAGGTTGGGCACGTTATTGAACATCTGCAAGTGATAGGAGATCATGACTGTGCTCTCCAGGATGGTGTGGTCTGATGGGGAAGCAAGTGTGGATTTCAACACAGTTAATGCTATTCATGCATGCCTCTAAGTCAGATGCTGGTAGGTCAGGTTTCTCAGGGGAAGAAGAACACAAGATTTCTCAAAATGAATAGATGTTCCATTCATCAAAATGAGCCTTCTGAGTGCAGGGGCTGGTATGTATAACTTCTAGTGGTGAGGAGCATGGGAGAGTTCTTAGTTATGGCACAGGGAGTGATCCATGTGAAGGAGTAGTAAGATATGAAGACAGAGGGAAGAAGAGGAGGATCATGAAGAATCTCTTCAGATTCATTCCAGGAAAAAAAAATCACAAAAGGGACAACAAAGTATCCTAAGTCCAGTGTAAGGAGAGATTAAATTGTGGGTGAGAAGAGACTGGCTGAGAGACATTGCAGGGAGTGTGGGCTATGGGGCTTGCTCAAGGTCTGGGGGGCAAGGGCTAGGGAGGAAGAAGAAAAGGCAGGACCAGGCTGGGATGGAAGGGTGATGGGAATCAACTTGCAAAGCAAAGTTCTGGTTTTGATACATCTCTGTGTGACCTAGCTTCCAGGTTAATTTTTTAACAAATTTCTAGGAACCCACTGTGACTGCAATGCTGGAAATAAACTATGATATTCTAGGGCTTGGCAAGGAGGGTCACTCAGGCAGATCAAATATAATTCACGTCGTATTCAGATGTGTATCCAAGGGAGTGTTGTGACAGATGTCAGTAGCCTAAAACAAAACAAAACAGAGAGGACACAAATGTAAGATCTTAATGTTACCATGTTAGGCATAATTGGGAGTAATACTATATTTCTATGAATGTTGAAATCTGGATTTCTAGGAAAACATTAGTGTAGTTTGATTTATTTTTGTTTAAAGAAATAGCCATTCCAGGTGGGCATGGTGGTGCACGCCTGTAATCCCAGTACTTGGGAGGCTAAGACAGGAAGATCACAGGTTCAAGCAATGTAGCCTCAGCAATATAGTGAGACTCTCAGTAACCTAAGACCCTGCTTCAAAACAAAAAATAAAAGGGCTGGAGATGTAGCACAGGTAGAATGCCCCTGGGCTCAATCCCTAGTACCACAGAAAAAGAAAAAAAGAAGGAAGGGTGGGAGGGAAGGAGGGAGGGAGGAAGAAAGGAAAGAAAAAGGGAGAGAGAAAGAGCTCAGCATTCAATGTGCATTTTAGAGTCATTTTGTTTGCAAGAGTTTTCATGAAACCTCTTTGAGGACTTAAGATGTTGAGTGGTTATTGAATATCATTCCTTCTGTTCTTTGTGATCAATATAGCAATACCAAAAATGGAGGATTTCTATAACTGTTGGAGAAGGAACCCATGAGATTAGTAACTATGGTGTTTTTGTGTCTAGGATTCTGAGTCTGGATGGAGGATTGTGTTCTTCCTGTCTGCTGCTGTGAACATGTTCGGTCTGATCTTTTACCTCACATTTGGGCAAGCAAAAATCCAAGACTGGGCCAAAGAAAGGACTCTCACCCGCCTCTGAGAACACAGAGTTGCAAACTTAAATGCAGTACTGACTCTTAACTTTTTAACATTTCTTACTGACCACCAGTCTTTCTTCATGTTCTTGACCATAAACATAGAAGTTCTTGACTCTGGCTGTGTGTTACATTCTCCTAGGGAGTCTTAAAAATATACAGATGCCTGGACCCCATTCCAGAGGTTCTGAAAGAATTAGTCTGGGGCTGAGTCCAGATACCACCAATTTTTAGACTTTCCAGGAATTTCTAACATGCAGCAGGCATGTTGACAATTGCTGGACAAATTTGAGAAGTCAATTCTTGTTGTCTTTGAGTTTTCCTCTTTGGAAAGTATTAGATGAATAAAAATCTATGTGAAAATAATCACTGACAAACACCTTAATGGGGGTGGTTATGAATACAGAGAAGATCTGCTAGGACTTGTAGATGTATGTTATATAACTTAATGCAGAACAAAATTATAAAACTGTAATTCACAGATTACCATTTCTATTGTTTTTATACACTGTAAAACATGGATGCTTATTTATGTGGTTAGGTTCTATTAAAATTCACATTTTGAAATTAAATAGACCATTTTAAAATTAATTCGATTAAGATTTTTTTCACCAGGCAAAATATGTATTTACCTATCCTATCTAAATCCCAAGAGGTTAACAACCAGAAAAGATTAAGTGAATGAAAGTCGGGCATGGTGGTGCATGCTTGTAATTCCAGTACTTGGGAAGCTGAGGCAGGAGGATCCGGATTAGTGGCCAGCCTCAGCTACTCAGTGAGGCCCTCCACAACTTAGCAAGACCCTGTTTCAAAATAAAGAATAAAAAATAGGGCTGGGGGTGTAGCTCGGAGGTAGAATGCCCCTGAGTCCAATCCTCGGTACTGCAAAAAAAAAAAAAAAAAAAGATTAAGTGAACGAGATTAACTTGAATTCAGGGTGACAGATGGCAGAATTGGAAAGCTTGTATTGTGAGACGAGTAGGTGTGAGGGGAGACAGTACGGACACTCCCAGAAGGGACAATGGGATAGATCATGAAATGAAATGACCATTTCATTTAGACCATAAAATGAAAACTGAAAGGAGACTAGAGAGGCATTTTCAAGTGAAATGACAATTTATATGGGGGAGAAGGACACTAAAGGTCTAAGAAGGTGCAGCGAGGCATAGAAAGGCATCAACTAAGAGAGAAGTTCCTTTGAGGGTAGAAAAGGATTGTTTGACTTTCTTCATATTTTCCTTAGTTTCCCCCAGCAGGAATTGATTCTGGCTCCTAATATGCAAAACACATCCTCTAGGTTATCTCCACACACATAACTGATTCTGGTTTTGCCTCAACTTTTCTAGATGAGAAGTTCCCACCATATTTAGAATTCCAATAGAACCATGAGGACTAGGACCTTGGACCAATTTAGCAGGTGAAGAGACTCTCCTAATGCAAGCCAATAGGTAATTTTGTGCAGATGTTTTAAGGAAAATGTAGTATCAGGTCCTGAGGGTGATACTAAGTGAGAACACATTGGTTCTACCATCTGGATATTTACAATATATAGAGAAGGGGGAATTGGTCGAAAACTAAAAGAAGAAGAAGAGGTGGTATAATTGATAGGCAAATCACATGCAGGGGTTGGAGGGGGGAAGAAAAGGAAAAAAAGATAGACAACCAGTAGAAAAATGGGCAAGTGGCTTGAACAGGGACTTCACAAAAGAGAAATTCTAAGTGGCCCATAAATATAAAAAAATGTATTCAATTTTATTAGTCATTAGAAAAATGAAAAGCAAAACCACATGAAAGCCGGGCGTGGTGGCGCACGCTTGTTATCCCAGTACTTTGGGAGGCGGAGACCAGAGGATCTGGGTTCACGGCCAGCCTCAGCTCTCTCTCTCT
>PVJS01057762.1:0-11964 GCA_004027185.1 Glis glis
TGCCATGAAAGGGCCTGGTGGACTGGCAGAAGCCTGCTCTGTAGTACCGGGCCTCTCCCACGTGGCAGTAATTCAGCATATTAATGGCAAAGATGGCGCTGGCCAATTCCTCAGGGGGACCTTCCGCAGGTGGTTCCGGAAGTGACCTAAGGAGGGCTGTGATTGGTTCCGTACTCATAGACGACAGGTGCCTTTACCTTTGAGAGGTCCCCAGGAAAGCGTGGTGTCAAGCCTGCTCATTGCGAACTTCCTGTACCGCCCCCACTATAAAAGAGAGGTGTGCTTTCTAATAAACGAGTTCATGCCAGACATGGCTTCCGGTTAGAGGTATGGTTTTCTCTAACCGTCCGGTGTCTGTTCCCTCATCAGCTTCGCGTCTCTCTCTCTCTCTGGCTGGCCCCGAGAGACCGAGGGATGCCCCCGACAATACACTCCTGATTGGCAAAGCATCCTGGAAAAGAATTATGTTAATAATAATTTTAATAATATCTTTTACTCTTATTTTTATTAACAAATTTGGATTAACTTATTTTTTAAGAATTTAGGTCACATGACTGAAAGGGCATATGGATCCATGTTAGTTGTTGTTATTATTATTTAATTTATGAGTACTCATTTATTTGAAGGCCAATTTTGGTACCAAATAGACAATACATTGACAGACACATTACAGTAAATCATGCAGACAGACACACAGACACACATATACAGACACACGAGTAGCTAGCACTAGAGTCCAGGACGCAGGCAGCGGCTTGATTTTAAGACTGGACCCCTCCCCAGGGCACTTCTCCACCCGGCCCGCCTGAGCCTTCAGGCACTTCTCTTCCCCAGCTCCATTCCCCTCCCGGGGGGCGAGCCTAGGGCGCAAACCGCGGCACCGCTCCGAGACGCGCGTCATCCACCGCTGCTGGCGCGCCCCCGCCCAGTTTTCGGCGGCGCGGCGGGGCGGCGTGCAGCTATGGCTTAGGTGGCGTCTATCGCCCCGAGCTCCGCCGTGCACCTTCCCGTGCCATCATGGCGGAATAGGCGTTGGGCCGCATGTTCCTCGGGGAGACCGGCCGGCGATTTTGGACCCCTTCTGCCGCCCCTCCGACGCGAGTGCGGGCAGCGGGAGGCAGGAGGCCGGGCTTCCGGGACCGGCGCCGCCTCCTCCCCCGCGAGCAGTGGAGGCTCCTCCCGGCGGCCGGCAGCACCCGGGCCTAGGGCCCTCCCCCGCGCGCGCCGTTGCGCCTTCCGCTGGAGTCCGGTTTTCGGCAGCAGGGCGCCCCGGCCTCGGGCGCTGCCTCTTGCCCTGCGGGCGGCGGAAGCTTCTCCTGGCGGCGGGCGAGCGCCCGGGCCCAGGGGCTACCTTTTCTCTGCCCTTGTGCATGCCGTCGCGCTCCGCCCCGCCACAGAGTCCCCGCCCGAGCTGCCACAACCAAGGCCCGAGCGGCGCCTTCCCCGACCGCGGCCCGCGGTGGGTTGGGGCCCTGGGGGTCGGCCCGGGGAGATCTTATCCCAGGTTTCCCAATTAAAGAGGTTAGCGTCCCGGAGCCACAATCCCAGGGCTGGGTTGCCTGCGAGTCAGAGAGATTTAATCCTCGGTTTTCCAAAAGGAGATGAAAGGCAAGGGTTGGATCAGGTTTAGAATTCGACTTACCCATAATCTATGGGTGGACACCTGCCCTGAGGGCCGACTTCCTATCAGCATTATCGAATTAGACAGAAATTTTCGAAATAGAGAGAAATGCCTCACACGTGGAGCACCAGTCTGTCGGGGCATCTGTCTCTCGGGGCCAGCCCGAGGGTCTGATGCGATGCTGAAAGGGGAGCAGAAGCCGATCGGTCCGAAAAACACATACTTCCGAACCGGGAGACATGTCTGGCAAGATCTTGTTTATTAGAAAGCCAAATCTCTCTTTTATAGTAGAGGCAATACAGGAAATTCGCAATCAGTAGGGGGTGGCACCACGCCCCCCTGTAACCTATCATAGGTAGATGTACCTTTCGTCTGTGAGCACAGAAGGAGGTAACCACCTATCATAGCCCTCCTGAGGCTAGGCGGGGCTATCTGCAGGACCTCCCTCCGAGTCCACCAGCGCCATCTTTGCCATTAATATGCTGAGTTACTGCCACATGGGAGAGGCCCGGTACTCTAGAGCAGGCTTCTGCCAGTCCACCAGGCCCTTTCATGGCACCCGGTAGAGGGCCCAGCAGATGACTATCATGGAGGGAAGAAAGTACAGAGTGACATGAAGAGCAGATACCCCTGGTGGCACCTCTAGTCCAATCCCACTGAAGAACTTAGGAAGACTAGAATGGCTCATACCAGGAACGCTGAGTTAGAGCATTCAGTCACCAACTCCCTTTTAGTGAGGGAGCTGTGCTCCTACTAGCTGTAACTCTCCTGTCCAGAGCCTGCACTTATTCCAGAGAAAGTCCTCGGCTCCTCTCAAACCATCTTCTTGTATTGGAATGAGTACTGCTGATGGAACAGAGGTGTAGGGCTGAAAATTGTGTGCTATGGGATTCTCATCATTTAGAGATGGACTACTACAAAATTTGACTGAGAAGAACAATTCAAGAAGGACAAATAAGGGGACATGATGCTTTTATATTTGTATGCTTGAAAATTTTAGGTTTATTTAAGATATAGGAATATCTCCATATGAGAAAACATGACAAAGAGCAAATATTTCCAAAGGGGGTTACAGGATAGTTGACAGATATTAGAGAAAATTCAAACAGTGGTCATTTGGGAGAAAGACAGTAACCAGGCAGGAAGGGAGCAGTATATATGGAGGCCAAATTCAATCTAACCATCACTTGGAATTAATGATTACAATTGGCCTAGCACGACTGAGCTCTCAAATGTACTCCATGAAGAACATTAGTTGACATAGTAAGGAGAGTCATATGAGAGTGCTCAGCAGCAAGAACCCCCACAGCAGCAAGGGCAGCAGATGGGGCAACAGCAGCAGGGGCTGCAGCAGCTGGATCCACAGCCACTGCAGCCACCACAGCATCTGGAACCACCACAGCAGGGGCTGCAGCAGCAGGGGCAGCAGCAACAGGGCACACAGCAGCAGGGTGGGCAGCAGCTAGAGCTACAGCCACCACAGCAGCTGGAACCACCACAGCAGCAGGGGCAGCAGCAGCAGCAGGGCACACAGCAGCAGCTGGATCCACAGCCACTGCAGCCACCACAACAGCTAGAACCACCACAGCATGGGCAGCAGCAGCAAGGCACACAGCAACAGGGGCAGCAGCAGCTAGAGCCACAGCCACCACAGCAGCTGGAGCCACCACAGCTGGGGCTGCAGCAGCAGGAGCCACAACAGGAGTTCACCATGGTGTCAGAGGATGGAGGTTCTGGGTATGTTTCCAGGAAAGTGGGTTTGGAAGGTTTGGAAGCCTCCCTGACCCACATGCCTTTTTATACCCTGCTCAGGGGCTGCTGTCTTCATGTACAACACACTTTCCTGGTGATTGTTTATGTTCATAAATAGGCAATTATCAATTATCCAAGTAAATTTAGGGTAAAGTTTCAGGTCAGATGGAAAACTTGATTTTCTTTTCCTGATGTGTTAAGATTCCCTTCTCTGCTCTTCCCCATTCCCCTCCAAAGTATCTTTCTTATTTTAGCTTCCCCAAAATGCAGTATCACCTGCATTCTCCCACTATACTGTATGTGTCAGTCTCAGTTTGCATAGTATATCATTTCTGGCCTTGGGTCATAATGATTCCTTGTAGTCACATCATTCTTCCCACAAACACAGAAGGATAAAGCTCTGTTTTACTGAGGGCTCATTCATTATGAGTTTGGTAGTAAAGAAGTTTGGAATGTGAAAAACAGAATCCTGGCATGACCACATGAAGGCTATTAGGATCTATTTTCTTCCCCTTGGTCTAACATGACCTCTTTCCTAATATTTTGGTGGGATGTTCAGAAGTCTTGCAAGGAGGAAAACTAAGTAGTGAAACATGAATTTTACTTGTCCCCTAAAAACAAATACACAAAATGGGTTTTCAGACCTCTTGGGCAGAGTCATCTGCACAGTAAGCTGCACCAGTTTCCAGGTCCCTACTTGGAGGGAAGTGTTTCTGTGTTTTACTTCCTGTATTTCCAGGTATAGTAGGTCTTATTGAGTCATGGCTTCTGTTTCCAGGATTCACTTGGAAACCCAAGTTTGATGCCTGAGTGTCTGGACCCCTTATCATAACTCACACCCTGCCATCTTGCACTCTCTGTTGAGTAGCTAGGCTCTGAGGATGAACTATTTTCTCTCATCATTACTCAGGCTGTTGATTATATTTTACTTTTTTGGTTTTATTTTTCATAAATCAAAGAAACAAACCAAATGAAAATGAGAGAGAAAAATAAAACATATATTTGATAAATGGATATCAGCTAACATTTATTCACAGTGAAAATAGAATAAAATATTAAAAAGTTAAAAATATCCATCCAAACAGCTCGGTGACTACTCTTTTTTAATATTAGGCAGAGGGAGACTCATTGGTATCTCCATGATGCCATCCTTAACTGTCCTATTTAAGTGTTAATTAAGACTATTTAAAGAATAAGCCCCATGCAATATTTTTATCATGTTAACTAGCTCAGAAAACACTTGATACAATTGTTCTTATTTCTTTAAGTATTGTGTTGTTTATATGGAAAACATGGAATACTTCAGCCATTATATGTTCTAAGGGGAGAGATATTTCAGTGGATTTACTATGCTAAAGACACAGAAGGAAAAGTTAAGAAAGTCTTTTTGATAATTAAGGAAGAGCATTCTATAAATATTTTGAAGGATAAAGGTGGGCATTTTGGCACATGCCTGTAATCCCAGTACTTTGGAGGTAGAGATAGGAGAATTGCAGGTTTGAGAACAATCTAAGCAATTTAGTGAGGCCCTCAGCAACCTAGCCAAACCCTGTTTGAAAACAAAATATAAAAAGCACTGGAAGTGTGGTTCAGAGGTAGAATGCCCCTGGGTTCAATCCCCAGTACAAAAAAAAAAAAAAGATACTGAAGGATTAAGAAAAAACCTTTCATCACAGCTAAAAAGGCAGAATACATTCCCATTCTAGACCAGTGTATAGTCAATTACAGGCCCTAAACCATTGGTTCTCACAGTTGGCTGCATAGTGGAATACCAGGGCAATGTTAAAAGCTAGTAATGCCTGACCGCTGACCAGAAAAAATCGGACTTAATTGCTCTGGTGTAGGGCCTGGACATTGGAAGTTTTTCATTTCTACAGATTCCTGATGGAAAGTGAGTTGTAGCTTATAGTAGGAAGTATTGTTGTGGAACTTTGCTCCCCAAGAATAATGTAAATGCTAAGATCACAGAATAGCAAAGCCGAGATGGACCTTTAATTATAAAAATTCATGTGGGTATAATTTTGTGTTAGGAAGTAAGTTAGGAATGGCCACTGGTGCAGAGTGTGGGTAACTCACAGGAATCTACAAGAGGTGATACAAGTACTTGATGTTCCTCACAATAGCCGTAACTGTAGACTCTGTGGATCAATAGGTATATAAGTGTACATGCATGCATATTTCAAAGAACTTAATAAATGAGCAAAGGTCTGAGATGAAGTGCTCTGGTAGAAAGCCATGATTGTTCTCCAGACTCCAATCCTGATACAGTTCCCAGACCTAGGAACCATCAGCTGAAAAGCTGGCCATTCCTCCAGTAGAAAGGGCCACAGCAAATATCTAGGGAACTGACCACTGTAGTCCATTTCCAAAGGTCCCTACAGCCATCTACCCAGGGGAAGATGGAATACTCATATATTTGGATGTCATTAGATAGCAGACCAGAGTTGACACTGACAGTTGATTCCCAAAATGTCAACGTGGCTTCCAGTAGAATATGGCTGTAATGGTCAGAAGAAAATGGGACTCTTTGCCCAGGTCAGTCTTGCTGGGTACACAGACACAACTGTTGGTCATCTACCCACTGTTACTTTTTTTTTTAAGTTGCAAAAGTGGTTTGTTTAATATCAAAATATTTCTCAAACTTTTTTATTGTAATAAATTTTTTCCTCTTGAATTTTAAGTAGTCATGTCACCTACAGATATAGTATGTTTTACCCTTTTATTTCCAGATAAATATCTATAGGTTATTTATTTTCTAATTCTAGTGACAAGGATCTCCAGAAAAATGTGGACCAAATGCCAGTGATGATCATCCTCATTTGTCCCTATGTTTCCTAGGAATATATATATATATATATATATATATATATGTATGTATATATTCTTATATATATGTGTGTGTATATATATATATATATATATATATACTGTTATTGGTGTATTGTAATCTCACATTATAATGTTCTACAGAATAATAGAGACATACATGCACACAGCACTTGGTGAACTTCACCTCTGCTCCCTCTCCACAACCTCCCTTCCCCATCTATAGTATTGAAATTGTCATTCATAATTTCATATATGTGCATAATGTCAATGGAAGCATTTCTTTCATTAGTTCTCTTCCCCCCATCATTCTGAGACTCCTTCCACCACTCCACTGGGGTTTCTCCTCCATCACCTAAAGTTCTAAAGGGAGTAATCCTGATTACTCCCTAGTTTACAAAAATGAGAGAACACATATGGCCCTTTGCTTTCTGTAACTGGCTAATCTCACTCAACATGATGTTCTCCAGATCCATCTATTTTCCTGCAGGTGACACATTATTTTGTTCTTCTTTATTGTTGATATAATTCCATTGTGTCCATATCCCATAATTTTATAATTATGGATGGACACCTAGGTTGGTTCCATAATTTGGCTATTGTGAATTGTCCTGCTATAAACATGGATATGCATGTATTACTATAATATTCTGATTTCAATCCCTTTGTAAAGCTGTACCACCAAGGAGTGGTACAGCTGGATCATATGGTATATCTATGCCCAGTATTCTAAGGAATTCCACACTGATCTCCATAGTGGCTGCACTAATTTGCATGCCCACCAACAGTGTAGAAGAGTTCCTATTTCCCTACATCCTCACCAGCATTTATTGTTGTTTGTATTCTTGGTGATTGCCATTCTAATTGGGGTTAGATGGAATCTCAGTGTAGTTTTGATTTGCATCTCCCTGATTGCTAATGATGTTGAATATTTTTCATGTGTTTATTGGCTATCTGTATTTCTCCTTTTGTGAAGTATCTATTCAACTCAATTAGCCATTTCATGATTGTGTTATTGGATTTTTAGTATTAAGTCTTAAATTCTTTATATATTCTAGATATTAGTCCTCTATCAGAAGAATAGTTAGCAAAGATACTCTCCCATTCTGTAGGCTCTCACTTTAGACTTTTGATGGTTTACTTTATGGAACAGAAACATTTTGATTTAATGTCACCCACTTATTAATTCTTATTGTAATTTGCTGAGGTAAAGTAGTTAATTAAAAATTAAATTAATGTAATCAATTAACTGATTAATTTCCTTGGGGGTCTTATTGAGGAAGTTTCTACCAGTGCATGTATGTTGGAGTGTTGGTCAAATGTCGTAGTCTAATAATTTCAAAGTCTCGGTCTAATTTTCAGGTCTTTGATGGATCTTGAGTTGACTCTTCTGCAAGGTGAGAGGTTGGGGTTTAATTCCCTTTATCTACAAAGAGATAACCAATTTTCCTCACATTATTTGTTGAAGAAGCTGTCTTTTGTCCATTGTATGTTTTTGGCACCTTTATGGAAAATTAATTGCCTATTAGTATGTGGATTTGTTTCTGTATCTTCTATTCTGTTCCATTGGTCTATGGATCTGTTTTTGTGCCAATACCATGCTGTTTTTATTACTATAGCTCTGTAGTATAATTTGAAGACAGGTATTGTGATGCCTCCTGCATGTTTCTCATTGCTGAAAATTGTATTGGCTTTTCTGGGTCTTTGGTTTTTCCATATGTATTTTAGGACTGATTTTTCTAGCTCTATGAAGAATGACCATGATATTTTAATAGGGATTGCATTGACTCTATAAATAAATTTTGGTAGAAGTATACATGCACAAATCAGTCAATTAGCCTTCCCCCAATTCCCACCCCCATTCCCTTCCCCTTCCCTCCTCCTCATCCTCAGCATAGTAGTTGACTTTGATATATTTGTGTATGTACCTCCTGAGCATTAGGGTGTTTCCCTCTTCTTCCCTCTCATCTCCCTCAATTAGGTCACCTTCTTTACTCATCTGAAGTTTTCTCCATCTTTGTCTAGAGTCCCTCCAATGCCATATTCTCCCTAGTTTCAGCATATTAGGGAGAGCATCTGACTTTTCACTCTTTTTGACTGATTAATCTCACTAAGCATAATGTTCTCTAATTCCATCCATTTCTCTGAAATGATGTAATTTTGTTCTTCTTGATGGCTGCATAAAATCCCAGTGTGTGCATATCCCAGTTTTACAATCCATTCATCTGTTGATGGACATCATGGCTGGTTCCATAGTTTTGGCAATTGTGAATTGTGCAGCTATAAACATAGATACACATGCATTAGTCTGGTAATTTGGTTTCCATTCTTTTGGGTGGATACCTAGAAGTGGTAAGGTAGGTTCATTACCAATTTTCTGAGGATCCTACACACTGTTTTCCAAAGTGGTTGCACTAATTTGCAATCCCACCAACAGTGTATTCAAGTTCCTACCTCTCCACATCCTCACCAGAATTTGTTATTGCTTTTTAATGATTGCCATTCTAATCGGGGTTAGGTGAAATCTCAGGGTAGCTTTGATTTGCATCTTTCTGATTGCTAATGATGTTGAACATTTTTTCATACATTTATTGGCCATTTGTGTTTCTTCTTTTGTGAAGTGCCTATTTAGTTTACTTGCCCATTTTGTATTGGGTTGTTTGTATTTTTAGCAGGGAATTTCTTGAGTTCTCTAGATATTACTCCAGATGAATAGCTGGCAAAAATCTTCTCCCATTCTGTCAGTTCTCTGTTGACGTTCTTGATAGTTTCCTTTGCTGTGCAGAAGCTGTGAAGTTTAATGCAATCCCATGTATTGAATATCTTGTGCCTTTGGGGTCTTGTTGAGGAAGTTTTTGCCTGTGCCTATGAGTTGAAGAGATAGACCTATGCCCTCTTCAAGTAGATGCAAGGTCTCTGGTCTAATTTCCAGGTTTCTGATCCATCTTGAATTGACTCTTGTGCAGGGTGAGAAAATGGGGTTTATTTCCATTTTTCTGCATGTGGTTAACCAGTTTTGCCAACACCATTTGGTGAAGAGGCTATCTTTATTCCAGTGTATGTTTTTGCCTCCTTTGTCAAAAATCAATTGACTGTAAGTGAGAGAATTTGTTTCTGAGTCTTCTATTCTGCTCCATTGATCTATGTGTCTGCTTTTGTGCTAATACCATGCTGGTTTTTTTTTTTTTTTGCGGTACCAGGGATTGAACCCAGGGGTGTTCTACCTCCGCACTACACCCCCGGCCCTATTTTTTATACTTTATTTTGAAACCGGGTCTCACGAAGTTGCGGAGGGCCTCACTAAGTAGACACACACACACACACACACACACACACACACACAGAGAGAGAGAGAGAGAGAGAGAGAGAGAGCTGAGGCTGGCTGCAAACCTGGATCCTCTGGTCTCCGCCTCCCAAATAATCCCAAAACTGGGATTACAAGCATGCGCCACCATGCCCGGCTCCATGCTGTTTTTTATTACTATGTCTCTGTAGTATAGTTTGAAGTCAGGTATTCTGATGCCTCCTACATGGTTCTTGTTGCTGAGAACTACTTTGGCTATTCTGGGGCTTTTTGTTGTTCCAAATGAATTTAAGGATTGATTTTTCTATGTCTGTGAAGAATGGCCTTGGTAATTGAATGGGTATTGCACTGAATCTGTAGATCACTTTTGGAAGAATGGCAATTTTGATGATATTTATTCTGCCTATCCAAGAACATGGAAAGTCTTTCCATCTTCTAAGATCTTCTTCAATATCTTTTTCCAATGTTTTAATAATTTTTGTTGTAAAGGTCTTTTACTTCCTTGGTTAGGTTTATTCCTAAGTATTTTATTGTTTTGTGGGATATTGTGAGTGGAAATGTTTTATGAATTTCTTTTTCAGTGGATTTATGGTTGGCAAATAGAAAAGCTTTTGATTTTTTAAGACTGATTTTGTATCCAGGCACTATACTGAAATTTTTTATAAGCCTTTGGTTGAGTTTGTTGGGTCTTCTAAGTATAATACCATGTCATCTGCAAATAGAGAGAGTTTCAATTCTTCTTTTCCTATTTGTAACCTTTGATTTCCTTTTAATGCCTTATTGCTGTGGCTAGAGTCTCTAGTACTATATTGAAAAGAAATGGTGACAGTGGACATCCTTGTCTTGTTCCTGTTTTTAAGGGGACCCCTTGTAGGTTTTTCCCAATCAACTTGATGTTGGCTATGGGCCTATTGTATATTGCCTTTAGAATGTTCCTTCTAGTCTGATTCTTTTCAGTGTTTTTATCATGAATGAGTGTTGGATTTTGTCAAATGCTTTTTCAGCATCTATTGAAATGATCATGTGATTATTGTCTTTAGTTCTGTTTATGTGGTTGATTACATGGATTGTTTTTCATATGTTTAACCAGTCTTGCATCCTTGGGATGAACCTAACTTGGTCATGGTGTATGATTTTCTTGATGTGGTTTTTGAATGTGTGTTGCTAGTATTTTGTTTAGAAGTTTTTCTTCTAAGTTCATCAGTGATATACATCTGTAGTTTTCTTTTCTTGAGCTGTCTTTATTTGGTTTTGGTATTATTGTGTTGTTGGCTTCATAGAATGCATTTGGGAGACTCCTGTTTCTTTCTATTTCATGAAATAGATTGAGGAGTATTAGGATTAGTTCTTCTATAAAGGTTTTATAAAATTCACCTGGGAAACCATCTGGACCTGGGCCTGCTTTGTCGCCTGTGGTGAACCCCACGTACCCTGCAAGGGTGCTGTGACCTGTAGGCTGTAGGTCTGTCCTGCCCCAATGTTTCTGGGGGCTGTCTGCTTATCTGCATATCTACTGTGTCCCACAGCAGACCCCACTCCCACCCCCACAGGGGTGATCCGCAAAGTCTCAGACCCTGCAAGCCTATTGCTTGCCAAGCGAGTCCCTGTGGCCATGCTGGGTTGTCTCCCACTGGGGTGGCTTGTTAACTTATGATCTCATTGAGTGCTACTCTTATTCTCTGGGGGACGGGGTGGGCTCAGCTGCACTACCACAGGTTCTGGTTAGGCCTCCGGACACTCTGGTCTCTGCCGAGCATGGAGCGAGTTGCTGCTCGCTTTTGTTGCTGATGATCTTCAGTTGCTGGTTTTACAACAGGTTGTTGGCTTCTTTGTCGGTGGCCTGCAGAAGCCACAATGCTGGTAGCTGCTGGTCCCCCAAAACAATAAAACACTACAGAATAAACCTAACCAAGGAAGTAAAAGACCTCTACAAGGAAAATGATAAAACATTGAAAAAATAAATTGAAGATCTTAGAAGATGGAAAGATCTCCCATGCTCTTGGGTAGGCAGAATAAATATCATCAAAAATGGCCATTCTTCCAAAAGTGATCTACAGATTCAATGCAATACCCATTAAATTGCCAAAGTCATTCTTCACTGACATAGAATAATCTGTCTTTAAATTCATTTGGAACAACAAAAAACCCAGAATAGCCAAAGTAGTTCTCAGCAACAAGAACCATGCAGGAGACTTCACAATACCTGACTTCAAACTATACTACAAAGCCATAGTAATAAAAACAGCATGGTATTGGCACAAAAGCAGACACATAGACCAATGGAGCAGAATAGAAGACTCCAAAACAAACCCATACACCTACAGCCAATTGATTTTTGACAAAGGGGCTAAAAATACCCACTGAAAAAAGGATAGCCTCTTCAACAAATGGTGCTGGCAAATTGGCTAACCATATGCAGAAAAATAGAAATAAATCCCACTTTCTCACCTTATACAAGAGT
>PVJS01057763.1:0-11988 GCA_004027185.1 Glis glis
GAAGTTGCGGAGGGCCTCACTAAGGAGACAAAGAGAGAGACAGGGAGAGAGAGAGCTGAGGCTGGCCGCGAACCCAGATCCTCCGGTCTCCACCTCCCAAAGTACTGGGATTACAAGCGTGCGCCACCACGCCCGGCTCTGAAGAGGCCCTTTCGAGGCCAGCCCTGCCACTTCTTCATACACTGAATCTGGCTGATGTTTCCCCAAGGCTGGCCCAATGTGACCTCATTTCTTCTCCTGACTTTGTGGGCACCCCTGGGCAGACGCTAAGGAGAGCAAAGAGGGCAGCCCCAAGTGTCTGCATCCCACATAAATCATCAGTCTGAGGAGAACTTGGAGCAGCCCACCAGACGTGAAATTTGCATCGTAACCACTTTTAAGCATACCATTCAATAGTGCTAAATACATTCACATTGTGCAACCATCATCATCCTCATCCATCTCCAGAATTCCTTTTGTTTTGTAAAATTGGAGGTCTGTACCCATTAAATGGTATCTCCCTGTCACCCCTCCCCTCAGACCCTGGCAAACACCATTCTACCTTCTGACTGAATTTGACTACTCTAGAAACCTCATATAGCCGGGCGTGGTGGCGCACGCTTTTAATCCCAGTACTGGGGAGACTGAGACAAGAGGTTCGCAGGTTCGCAGCCAGCATCAGCAAGTAATGAGACTCTCATCAACCTAGCGAGATCCTGTTTCCAAATAAAAAATAAAATAAGGCTGGGGGTGTAGCCTGGAGGTAGAATGACGCTGGGTTCAGTCCCCTGTACCACACACAAAAAAAAATTAAACCTCATATAAATGGGGTCACACAGGATTTGTCCTTTTATGTCTCATTTCACTGAACATGTCCTCAAAGCCCATCCATGTGGTAACACGTGTCTGAATTCCCTTCCCTTTTAAGCTGAGTGGTGTTTCACTGTATGGACAGGCTACATTGTGTACCTCCATTCATGCATCAACGGACCTCTTCCAGCTCTGGCTACTGTGATCCTGCTATGAATATGGGTGAACACAGTATCAGATAGAGAGTGTGGCCCACTCTTACCGCAGTGCACACTGGGATAAATAGAAATGAGCGGTGAATCCCAGGGGCTGTTGCTTTACTATTGCGACGTCACTGCCCGAGTCCACCTGAAGATGAGGGGCTAGGCTCTTCTGTCTCAGAGGTTTCCAAGGCCCCCCTTCCTGTTCAGTAACACACACACACACACACACACACACACACACACAACCCCCACCACAATGCCCAAGCACTCATGCCCATCACACCAAGACTCTCACATACAACCCAGCACACACCCTAACTCCCATGAACACCTCAACTCTTACACATGACCCACATTTCACACACCTCGACTCTCAAACACTCCTCTACGCATACACCATTCTCAAACACACCTCAAGTTTGACAAGCCCCAAGTTTCACAACCCAACTCTCACACATACCCCAACTCTTTTTTTCTTTTCTTTGGTTTTTTTTTTTTTTGGTACTGGAGATTAAGCCCAGAGGCATTCTACCTCCAAGCTACACCCCAATCCTATCTTATTTTTCAGTTTGAAACTGGGTCTCACTAAGTTGCTGAGGCTGGCCACAAACCTGTGATCCTCTTGTCTCAGCCTCCCAAGTACTGGGATTACAGGTGTGGGCCACCACGCCCGGCCATATCCCAACTCCTGATCACCTCAACTCTCACACACAACAACTCGCCTACCCTAAATCTCACACCTTCGCTATCACAGCACAACAATGCACACACTCCAACGCTCTCGTGTACTAATTCTCCCAGAAACCTCACTCGCACACACCTCGACCAAACACACACACCTCAACTACCACACAGACCTCAATTCTCACACCCCCAACTCTCTCAGACCTCAGCTCTCTCACACACTGAAGTTCCGCAAGTCAGAGGCCCCGCCATCTCTGGGGACTTTTCCCTGGAGTGACCTCCCTGCCTCACACTGGAACTGCACCTCTTCCCAGTCTCCTGACATCACTCACAGGCCCCCACATTTCCATTCCTGTTCCCCACCTCTCTAAGTGGGATCCAAGACTCTTGAAAACAAAATTCCCCCTGGCTCTGCCGTGTGTGCAAGGGAAGTTCCAGGCCTCCTGAACTCAAAGCCCGCCCTCCCCTGGAACATCAGAAATAGAGGGGGGGTCTCAATACAGTATCTTGCACCATAAAGGTTTTTTGTGCCGTTGTTACTGTTTGTGTTTGTGTTTTGTTTTGTTGTATCCAGAGGCATTCTACCTCAAGGTACACCCCCAGCCCTAATTTATTTTTCATTGGAAACAGGGTCTCACTAAGTTGCTGAGGGCCTCGTTAAGTTGACAAGGCTGGCCATGAACCTGAAATCCTCCTGTCTCTGCCTCCCAAGAACTAGGATCACAGGCGTGCACCACAACGCCCGCTCCACCATAAAGCTTTTGCTTACTCTCTAACGCCAGCTTCTTCAGTCTCACTTTTATTATGTTATATTGCAACCAAATGGGGAAATCAACTAGAAAGCCATATTTTAAATATCCTCGTAAAAGTTTCCTGCCATTATTTATTTATATATTCTAGATTCTCAATAGCCAAATTGTGGAACCAATCTAGGTGTCCATCAACAGATGAATGGATAACAAAAGTGTGGTGTATACATACAATGGAGTTTTACTCAGCCATAGAGAAGAACAAAATTATGTCATTTGCAGAAAAATGGATGGGACTAGAGAATATTATGCTAAGTGAGATCAGCCAGGCTCAGAAAGTTGGAGGTCATATATTTTCTCTCATATGTGCAAGCTAGAGAGAAAACAGGAAACAAAAGAGATTTGAGATAAATAAGGAGAGAGACCAGAATAGTGGAAGGGGATTCAGGGAGGGAGGTGGGGAGGAGGGAAAGGAGGACTGAGGAAGGAAACAGTTCAAATAATGGTATGTCCATCTATTACGGTATTACTACCAATCTCACTCACGTGAACAGGGAGAGGAGAGCCGGGGAAGGATGGGGAAGGAGACACACTAAGTGCTGTGGGCATGTACGTTTATATCACTTTGAACCTCACTATGATATATAATTAGAATGGACCAATAAAAACATTTTAAAGAGGAAAAAATCTGCCATTAAAGAAGGTCTTGGGGCATAAACAGTACAGAGAGAATATAGAGAAAGCTTTGGAGGAAAGAAAATGTCTCTTCAAGATACCCCTGGGTTGGACAGAAACCAGCTACATAAATCTCATTCACACTGTATCCACGGTGAACACTGCAGGTATATAGTTGGTGCTCAAAAAATAACTGGATCAATGAATGAATGTATACAGTGAAGAGAAGGATGGAGAGAGTGAAATACGCCCTGAAGGGCCCATCTCCACCTTAAGTCAGCCGAGGGTAAAAGTACAGCTCAGGGGAGGGAGGTTTGGGGAAACCCTAGAGTCCAGTCCACTGGCTGTGTCCTCCTGGCTCTCCACAGGAGCTTGGACAGAGGTAACAATCCAAAGGCAGAGGACTCGGTGAGACCCAGCGCGTCCATGGATCCAGGGACCCGCCTGAGTCGCTAACCTCACCCAGCACTCCACCAAGCGTAGCCACATGAGATGTAAGGAGAATTACACAGACACGGCTAATCAGTCGGCTCTTCCTGGACTCTCTGGACATGCATACATGCAAGGATGAGAGCAGGAAGTGATCCCAGACTTCAACCTGTCCTTGTCCCTGCTTCTGCGCTCCAGTCCTCCACAGGAACCACCGGCCACACCGGTAAATAACCTCCCTTTGATCTCAGGCAGTTCAAGCTTCAGGTGGTGAAAGTGTAGAGAAGGACGTTTTCCCACCCTTTTCAAGAAGATCGAAGAAGAAAAGTCCTCCCGCCCACAACACACACATATTGACTGGCTTTGTCAAGCCTGCGGGTGGTTAGGGCCACAGATGTGTACAAGGTGCACAAAACAAAATGACCCAGTCATCAGAGACTGGGCTGTTTCTCATTAGGGTACAATGAAGGAAATCAAATGGCCAATCAGGTCGCTAGTGAAGAAACCTGATTACATTATATCTGAACATTGTATATCTGAACTGTATATCTGAACATTACTGTATATCTGAACATAGTGAAGTTGCTATCAGTAACCACAGAATGGATACCGTGTCAACCATCTCAGTTGAACATGTCTTCTGTGACAGGCCTGCAGTTTTTATCATTGGAACCAGAGCATTCAGTCACATCTCAAAAACCCCAGCTCTGGATCCAGCAGGCTTGAACTTTAGACAAGAAGACAGGAAACTATTCTACCAGGAATCAGGTCAAGTCACCCATGAGGCGCATCAGGCTAACTCACCTCTTGTAGAAAAGGCTGCCCTCAGCTTATTTTTAAAAAGTAGGGCAACTATAGAAATAATGACATGCAGTAAATACATTGCTCTCCACTTCAAGCAATCTCTTAAGAGCAACCAGGACCCAGGAAAGTCTGTCATTAAAGTCCATAAAGAAAAGAAAGGCTCACCGACATTGAGGTTTCTGTGGTGAGCCAGGATGAGGTCTCCGTAGAGTTTGCTGCTACTGTCCCACTGGGCGGCTTGGTCTCAACATGGCTGTGGTTTGGTCTTCAAACAAGTTGAAAGATAAGCAAATACCCTTCCTTCCAGGTTTCATCTGACTGCCCTGGGCGTCAAGTTGGTAATGTGAATGGCAGCAGTAGCATAGAAAGCCACAGCTCTCCCATACTAGACCACAGAACCCCCATCTAGAATAAACCAGAATTGGGGCAGAGTCTCCCATCCAAAGAGCAAAATCGAATTTGATTAAAAGGTGACACTGGCCGCCACTCGACTACTGGTCTTTTTGAAGTGGGAAATGAGAGAGAGAAAGCAGATGAGTAATTCAAACCACTGTGATACCCCACCAAACATCACAAATGATGTCTTAACAACATCAAGAACAAAAATTATAGTGTATTGGAAACACTAGATCTGTACTGTCCAATTCAGTAGTCACTAGCCAAGTGTAGCTATTTAAATTTAAACTTTAACTCACTAAAATGATAAAACATGAAATTCAGATCTTCGTTCATGCTAACCACATATTTCAGCTCAATAACCACATGTAGTTAGTGGCTACCCTATTGGAACTCAGCATATATAGAACATTTTTAACATCACAGAGAGTTCTGTTTCCCAGTCCAGGACTGAACGGCTCCCAGGTCTCTGTTTCTGGTCCTGGCTTTTAGCTACCTGTAGAATATCAATGTTTAGATATACAGTCAACTCTCTGTGTCCATGGGTTCTGAACCCACAAATTTAATCCATACGGGATTGAAAATAATTTTTAAAAATTGCATCTATACTGAATATGTACAGATCTTTTTTTCTCCTGTCATTATCCCCTAAACAATGCAGTATAACAACTAGTTACACAGTATTTACATTGTTTTAGGTGTTATTAGTAACCACGAGATGATTTAAAGTACACGGAGGATTGTGCATAGGTTATATACAAATACCTACACCATTTTACACAAAGGACTTGAGCATCTGTACATTTTGATACCTGTAGGGGATCCTAGATCCAGTCCCCCTCAAGTACAGAGGAATTAGTGAACTAAGAAATGGAGAGAGAAAGGAAGTAAAAGAGAAATAAAAAGACCTTGTAAGAGAGGAAAGGAAAATGCTCAGAGACCAAAGTATCCATTATGTGCCTCTCTTGGAACTTCCTGAAGGCTTACGCAAACATCATGAACATTTGGTTGACTTGTTATAAAACTCTGGGACTAGATACACCCACGTTGTTCCATAAGAAGGCAGCAACAGTACATGTGCCAAGTGTAATTATTTTGTAATTGTCATAACTTTTTAATAAGCTGAGAGGAATCCTTTCAACAAAAGGTTGGTTGACAGCCTTGTGCTCATTTTGGTAATCTGTTCTCCTGATTTCTGGTAGAATGACTTTAGCTCTTCCTGAAAAAGAACAGGAAAACACCCCACTTCCCACTTCAAACACTTTTAGGATGGATTTATTTATTGGCCCTCTCCTCTCTTTAAATGTTCGTCATAGATTAAATGATTTTTTTTATTTTAGGGATTTTCTTAGCACATGCATTTGCCTGAGGACCAGTCCAACTATGGATGCTAGCTATGGGACAGTAGAGATTGTCTTAGATTCTTTGAGTAACATGTGACAGGAGTTTTTTGGGCTACCTTAATCAGAAAAGGAGATTTGTAAGAAGGCTGCTGGATCCCTCATGGAGCCCAAGGATAAGAAACTTTGAGAGAACTTGGAATCTACCAGTTCTCTCTGCCTCTTTGTCTAAATTATTCCTGCTTCTCTTTGCAAAAATTAAGAAAACTTAATTCTTTACACTCTTCAGAACTTTATTCTCAGCTTCACTTCTCACAGGGTAGAAGAGGGCCACTGCACGCTCCCAGGAACACTGTGGCCACTCCATGACTGCTGGACTTTCACATGCCCTTGGTACTCAGAATTTCCCGGATCTAATCCCAAGTGCCTAGGACAGCTGATTGACCCTGCTTGTGCCCCAGTGGTCTAAACCGCCACGGAGGCAAGGGTCCCTCATGGAGCCACCTTAGTGTGAGCGTGTCTCCACTGAGGGCCCAGCGATCAGGGAGGAGGAGGTTCACAGAGAGGGGAAGTCATCACCCTGTGGGCTGTGATATCAATCAAGAGTACGAGGAGAAAAAATGCAAGTTGAAGAAATGGAAGGCCCATCTAAAAATATCTTCCAGTATCCCAAAATGTTATAATAGGAGTTGTCCATAAAATCTGGAAACAGAGCTGATATTATTTTATTTTTTACCAGATAGAAGATGACCTTGACAACACGTACATTCATTCACCTGGGTTTCCAGACTTGGATGGATACATTTTGCACGACGTGCTTTTTCAGAAAAACAGATGCTCATGCACGACGTGCTTTTTCAGAAAAACAGATGCTCATCACTACATTGCTCAAAGATGACAAATATCTCACAATGAGATTGAAGCATTAGCGGGCAGACTTTTCCCAATATATGTGAAACAGATCATTTTTATGCTTAAATTTCTGAATATGTTTGCTTTATTTACAAGAAAAATAAGCTAATTTGGAGGAATTTTAGTCACTTTTCACAGCTAAAGTTAGCTTTTAAAACAGCCTCTTTTTTTTTTCCCTGAAGGTGCTGGGGATTGAACCCAGGATCTCACACATGCTAGGCAAGCACTTTACTACTGAGCTACACCCCAGCCCAGAGCTATTCTATTAAGTCGATTTTGTTACCAATTATCTCTCTCCCTATTTTATCTAAGATATTAAATAGTGGCGTCTTTGAAAGAAACTGAAACAAAACAATAATAAAAGCCAAATTATGATCTTTATATATTGTTGCTGTGAAAAAACAGAACCATAAAAGCATACAGGTCACTCATTGTGGCTAATTGTTTCTGGCAAATGTTAGCACTGTATTTTTCATTTTTAATAATAGTTGCCCAAATTTCTAATACTAAAAATCACTTATAAAGGAAAATTTTTAATGAAGCCTACTATTATATGTAATTATAACTCACCAGTAAAAATGTTTTGTAAAAAAAAAGTAAAGGAATACTTTTCCTTTGCATTGAAAAAATAATTTATTATATTTGGATGTTTTTATCAGGGAATTTTTTTCTCCTAGGAGTTTCCAGAATAAAATCAAAGACAGGCCATAGTCAGGTGTGGTAGCACACACCTGGCCTGTAATCCCTGTACTTGAGAGGCTGAGACAGGAGGATCACGGGTTCAAGGCCAGCCTCAGCAACTTAGCAAGACTCTCGGCAACCTAGTAGGAGCCTGTTTCAAAATAAAAAATAAGAAGGACTGGGGTGTAGCTCAGAGGTAGAACGTTCATGGGTTCAATCCCCAGTACCACACTAACAAGAAAAGAAAGGTCATTAAAATGGAACTGAACCAACTCCACTCATCATTTGCCTCAGAATGGCCAAGAAAGTTGGTGAGAGCTGAACCTCCACTTTTTCTCTTTGCTTTTACAGGTTCCTTGGCCCAACCTTTTTTTTTTTTTTTTGGTACTGGGGATTGAACCCAAGGGCATTCTACCTCTGAGCTATACCCCCAGCCCTTTCCTTATTTTTTATTTTGAAACGGGATCTCACTAATTTGCTAAGGGTCTCGCTAAGTTGCTGAGGCTGGCCTCAAACCTGCAATCTTCCTGTCTCAGCCTCCCAAGTGCTGGGATTACAGGTGTGCACCACCACACCTGGCAAGGCCCAGCCTTTTAACATCTCCAGCAATCCACCGCCTTCTCGATCTGTTTATGGCTAATGGGGTACCAGGAAAAACATAGGCTTTGAAGTCAAACAGCATCAATAAGTCTATATTCCTGAAAATAACCTTTTGTGTACGGGAGGGAGGTACTGGGGACTGAACCCAGGTGCTTTCTACCTCCAAGAAACACCCCCAACCCTTTTTATTTTTTTTTTAAACAGGATCTCACTAGATTGCTGAGATTCTTAGCATTGCTGAGGCTGGCCTTGAAGCTGCAATCCTCCTGTCTCAGCTTCCCAAGTACTGGGATTAGAGGCATGTACCACTATGCCCAGCTTGAAGATAACCTTTTTTAACTTGGTCCTGAGGCCCCATCTTCTAACCTGCTCAGTGGCTACCCCAGGTGGTACAATGTCTAATAGTCCAAGGTGCCAATCCTCAGGACCAGCCCTGGTGTGCTGACCTAGACGTTGAAACACGCTTGTCATCCCAGTACTTGGGAGGCTGAGACAGTAGGATCCGGGTTCACGGCCAGCCTCAGCTACTTAGTGAGGCCCTCCACAACTTAGTGAGACCCTGTTTCAAAATAAAGAATAAAAAATAGGGCTGGGGATGTAGCTCAGAGGTAGAATGCCCCTGGGTTCGATCCCCAGTACTACAAAAAAAAAAAAAAGTCATAGCAAGATAAAAGCTGATTCTTTGAAACAGCTAATAATATTGATAAACTTCTGAAGACTGATGGAAGATTTGCAGGGAAATAGAGAGAACTGAGAACATTGTGCTAAGTGAGATTAGTCAGTCACAAAGAGTGAAAAGTCGGATGTTCTCCCTAATATGTGGAAGCTAGATAGAATGGGACTTAGAAGGGACTCCAAACAAAGAAGAAGAAAATTTTAATGAACAAAGAAGGTGACCTAACTGAAGGAGTTGGGAGGGGGGTGGAGGGAAACACACTAAAGCACATGATGTATATACACAAACTTACAAGACTCAATCACTATGCAGAGCACTAAAGGAAAGGAAGCGGGAGGGAATAGGGTGGGATTTGAGGGAGGGCTAAATGAGCAACATGTGCATGTATGATTCTGCTACCCTGACACTTATCAAAATGTATAATTACAATGCACCAATAAATGAATATATAAAAAAAGAAAAAGGAAAAAGGCACAAATAAAAAGAATTAGGAATAAAAACAGAAATATAGATGCACACATTTCAAAGATAATTGCAAATAATTTATGCCAATAATTTGAAAACTTAATTAAAATACATATATTCTTAGAAAAATATGAATTGTCAAAAATGACACTAGAAGAAATAGAAAACCTGAATGGTCTTATAAACATTTATAAAATTTAATTGCTAATTTAAAATCTTTCCTCAGTGAATAATAAGTACACAGGGTTTATTAAACCATTATCTCCACTTATTATGGAAAATCTCAAGTATATACAAAAGTAAAAATAATAATTCTCATCATAGTAACAGACAACTACAGGTGACTATTCAAAGAAATGATTTGATCTGTACAAATTCTCACAAATAAATGCTTTTGTAGATAAGTTTTATCAAACATCCAAGACAAAGGAAATTTCACTCTCATAAAATTTTTTAGAGATGAATGTATCACTTTGAATCTCACTAAAACATATAATTCATTGCACCAATAAAATTTTGGAAAACAAATTTTTTTTTCAGACACCAGGAAAAGAGGGAAGAGTACAACTCGTGTTTTTTTTTTTTTTTATGACAACATAGTTGAGGCCAAGAGCAGACAAGGCTGAGAGAAGAGAGGAAATTTCAGGCCTGAAGAGCTATATTGGGAACTGAGCGTGTTCACGTGGAGGTTGAACTCCACAGTATCTTTGCCCTTCAACCAAAGGAAAAGCCACATGTTTACATAAAAATGTTATCATTCTTTCCCTCTTAAACTTTTATTTATTTTCTCTCTCTCTCTCTGTCTCTCTCTCTCTCTCTCTCTCTCTCTCTCTTTCTCATACTGAGGATTGAACCCAGGAACATTCTACTTCTAAGCTACACCCCCAGGCCTTTTTATTTTTTATTTTGAAACAGAATCTAGCTAAATTGCTGAGAGTCTCACTATTCAGTGAGACTAGCCTCGAACCGGCAATCCTCCTGTCTCCGCCTCCCAAGTTGTGGGATTACAGGCATGTGATCTATCTTAATTAAACTCTGATCCTTCCACTAATATCTGACACATTCACACGCTTGCAGGGCAGTGTTGTAGCTAGAAGTGAGGAATAGGCCTATTCTACACCGCTGCCCAGGCTCCCAGAGACCAGACAGGAGGGGCCTCTAGCCCATGCATTCCAGGTAGAAATCCTAAACAGAGAGAGCAGTTGAGGATGTAGGTGACTCCTGATGGCTTTGCCACTGCTCAGCCCCAACTACGGGGACCATTCAAAGAAATGATTTGTTCTGGACAAATCTTATGACTCAGCCTGGAACCCCCAGAGCAGCCTCTCTGCTTACACAGCTGATCCCCTACTCCTCTGGTCAGAAGTGAAGCCCACTCCTCATGGCTCCTCGCTCCAAAGGCGTCACATCAGAACCGAGGGTCAGAACTACTAACCACTTTGCACCTGTCACTCCAGCTAGCAGTGTGGCCTCATCCAAATTATTAGCCCACATATACACTATCTTGCTGAGTGCAGCCAAGTTCCTCCAGAAACTAAAATAGTCTTGTAATAATCCAGGCATGGAGGCTCATGCCTGTAATCCCAGGACTTGGAGGCTAAGGCAAAAGGATTGTACGTTGGAGACCAGCCTTGGCAACTTAGTGAAATCCTATTTCAAAATAAAAAATAAAATAGAGCTGGGGGTGTAGTTCAGAGGTAGAACGCCTCTGGGTTCAACCCGCAGTACCAAAAAAATAGTCTTGAAGTTGGCAATTTCCCAGGTGCAGAATAGATGAGTGTAAACAGAACCAGGTAAGCAAGGATGAGCCTGATTGACCTGGAGAGTTCATTTGGGAAGTAATGAAAAATCCTATTAGCTAAACCAAGATGGGCCAAGATGAGAACTGTCTTACTTGCTCGTATAGGCCAGGATTTTTTCCAGTTTTTCTTAGCGGCAGTGCCCTTTTGATGAATAAAACTTAATTCAGGTCTTCAGTACATAAAATCAATCAAAACAGAACAGGTCTTGCTGTAGGAGGACACAGATTTACCCATCTGACCCTCTCAGAGGCAACACATGCAGACCCTGGACCTGGCCCTTACCACAGGGGGCCCCGGGCAGCACATGATCCAAAATCCACTGCCAGGGACCGCTAAATTTCTACATAAAAACATGGTCATAGAATCATGTATGTTTTAGAGTCAGGGGTATGTATAAACCAAACCCTCAATTTTGCCAATAAGAAAATTGTGGGAAGCCGAGCCTTCCTGATTTGTCTGAAGTTCACAGCTAACCAATGGCAAAGTAAAAAATATTTCATATTCATCTTGATTCCTGCCTCCTATTTCCGCCACGCCCATCGAAGCTATCTCCAATTAAATAGAACTGAAGTTGCCGAATTTTCCTCCATTACTGACCCCCATATTATTAACTATTCCCATATTGGATGGTATGTGTACACATTCTGCATGGCTCTCACGACACGTAGAGCAGAAGTCCTAGTCAGGCTGAGGGTGAAGCTTGTGAAGGTAGAGGCCCGCCCACCCGTACACATCACAGGGGCCAGAAGTCTCCCAGGAAATTACTGGAATATCTGTTGAGAC
>PVJS01057764.1:0-11963 GCA_004027185.1 Glis glis
CCCGTCACCGCGCCCCTGCGCCCCCTGCGCCCCGCCCGCCACCGCGCCCCCTGCGCCCCGCCCGTCACCGCGCCCCCGCGCCCCGGGCAGGTGATGGAGAGGTCCCCCGAGCCCCGCGGTGCAGCGTCCTGCTAGCTGCGGCGACCAAATGGGGAGGGGCAGGCAGGGTCTTGGTTACTACTGAGGTCCCCCATGGGGAGGGCGCCTGGCCTGGCACCGCCTTACCCAAGGGAAAAGGCCACCCGTAACAGGTTTGGCTTCTCCGGTCTCTAATTCCAAGCCCTGCGTGCCCACCAAGTGCGGGGCTGGCCTCTCTCAGCCAAACACCAGAAACCCTTAGGAGCTTGCACAGGATGGCAGAAAGGAGGGTTGGGGTGTGGCTCAGTGATGGAGCGCGGGCCTAGGTGCCCTGGGTTCCCTCCAGGCCGGGACGGGTTTCAACTTAAAAGCATTGAGGTTGAGATTATGCCAGCCAATTTTTGGATGCCTTTTAGATTTGGGTTTTGTTTTTGTTTGTTCGTTTTTATTAAAACACAATAAAGGCAGCGAGGTCTATAGTGAGCCAGATCCTGGGATTAGAGGAAACTGAGTCCTCCCTGAGGATTCCCGGTGATGTGAGTTTAGTTGAATTCACTTGTTGAGCTTCGACCCTCCCCTAGGCATGCCCTAGAGGGCCTGGCCTGAAGGGAGCCATTTTGCAGATAAGGGAAATGAGGCTCAGACAAATGAAGTAACTTGCCCAAGGCCCTAGAAAACGTAAATAAAAATCTCTGGTCCTGAAATTTTATTGCAGCCTTTCTCTAAAGCTGCTTTGGTCCTGGGAGCCTCTCACTGCCTCAGTTAAAAATCTGGTTCTGCTACTTTCTAGCTGGGCGACCTTGGGAGAGTCACGTAATTTCTATGACTCAGTTGTCTTGTAGGTTAAAGGAAGGACTTATAGCTATCCTCTTGCCAGGCGTGGTGGTGCACACCCGTAATCCCAGTACTTGGGAGGCTTGAGACAGAAGATCTCAGGTTCAAGGATAGCCTCAGCAATTTAGTGAGACCCTGTTTTAAAAAAATAGGGTTGGGGGTGTAGCTCAAAGGTAGAATGCCCCTAGGTTCAATCCCCAGTGCCAAAAAAAAAAAAAAACCCTATCCTCTTCAAGGTTTTTTATGAGAATTAAATTGGGCATGTGCAGCTGGGCATGGTAGTGCATGCTTGTAATCCCAGTACTTGGGAGGCAGAAGGATCACAGGTTCAAGGCCAGTCTCAGCAACTTAGGCCCTCCGCAACTTAGTGAAACCCTGTTTTCAAAATAAAATAGGGCTAGGGGTGTAGCTAGGAGTAGAATACCCCTGAGTTCAATCCCCAGAATCACACACACAAAAAGGGCGTATGCATTTGTGTGTGTAGCTCAATATATGTTTGTGCATGTATGCGTGTAAGTACAATGTATGTTCCATAGTAGGTGTTCAACAAATGGAAGCTATTTGGAGTCACATGTTACATTATGTGCCTTGTGTTAGTTTAGAGTCTCAAACTAGATTGCTAACTGCACAAAGCCAGAAATCACTTTGATTTTCTTTCACTTCTCTGCAGCTTCCAACTGTTCTCAATGAATGCCTATGGCTGACCATAAAGACCGCACAGTATTCATTTTAACACAAATGTCTGCAAATGATAAAGGTCTCCAGCCATCCCACTTGCTGGCATCATCTTTATCTCACAGGAAGTTCACCAAGTTTTATGGAAGGATATGAAAGTTATCAAAGAGAATGGAAGTGACCAGCCAATGAAATATTTAGGACCCTTATCAAATCTTTGGAAACTGGCCAGATACCATTTACTTGAAAAGTAGTGATCTTGAGTGTATTAAAGACAAAATAAAACATAATTACTATATGGTATGGTAATCTAAAATTTATTCCCCCAAAAGGGAATTGAAACTAACCTTGTTAAGCATCTGCTCAGAGGACCATGAAGGTAGATGAGGGCTTTATACTCGTGGTTGCATATGCTGTCTTACAGGAAAGCCTCCTCTGGTATAGTATCTCTGCTCTTGGTTTTTTGCCCACCCTCTGTATTGAAAGAGACAGAAATTCACTTTACACGGTCCATCTCCACTCTTTCTAGAATCTTCTATCATATCTGCCTCTTTAGATGCAAAAATCATACTCCTTATAGAGTTAGTATGAGTCCCCAATTCTCCAGCACCAACCTAGACTCTACTATCATTAGGATCGTTAGTTCTGCTGCCCCTTTCACTAATAATAAGTTATGGTTTTCTATCAATACAATGACTTTACATAGAAGTGTTAACTGACTAGAGAAACAGAGCCACAAGAGATATCTAGAACCCATCCTGCTAACATATTATATAAGGGTAGAGTGGTCCCAAAAATTACAAGGGAAAATAACCTCCAAAATTATGTGGGATAAATCCCACTTGGTCACAGTGCATTAATTCTTTTATATATTGATGGATTCCATTTGCTAATATTTTGTTGAGGATTGTTGCATCTAAGATCATGATGGACATGAGTCTGTAGTTTTCTCTTGGGGTCTTTACCAGGATCATAATTACCTCATAAAATGAGTTGGGAAATGTTCTTTGCTTTATATTCTGAGAGCTTGTATGGAATTGGAATTAATTCTTTAAGTACTTGATATAATTAACCAGTAAGCTAACATTATGAAGGATGGGGAAATAGTTTATTTTTTCTAGCTAAATGTCAAAACCCAGAAATAATTAAAATTCAGTGCTAACTGAAAATGTTGAGATAATCCAAAATTAGAGTAGTTAATATTATGGGGATAAGAAACAACTTGTGCATGTTTGATATTTTATGTATTTGAGAAAATTTGTCCCATTAGATTAAGAGAACAATCTTATAATGACAATTCAAGATGAATGTTTGAACTGAGCATGGTGGTACATGCCTGTAATCCCAGTACTTGGGAGGCTGAGACAGGAGGATCTCAGTTTGGAAACCAGACTTAGAACTTAGGAGACTCCCAGCAACCTAGAGAGACCCTGTTTCAAAAAAGGGCTGGGGGTGTAGCTCAGAGGTAGAATACCCCTGGGTTCAATCCCCAGTAACACACACACACACACACACACACACACACACACACAAACAACACACACACATACACACACACGAAAAAAATGGACGTTTGAGTAATGACTTAAACAAATGAGGATATAGTGAAATGCGTTAAGTTTATGTAGACTATTGGAGCATTTAATAGAACATAATTTTGTGTGTGTGTGTGGCACTGAGGATTGAACCCAGGGGCATTCTACCTCCGAGCTGCAACCCAGCTAATTAAACCTTGTTTAATTTGGAAACGAGGTCTCACAAGGTTGATGAGAGTCTCACTACTTGCTGAGGATGTCCACGAACCTGTGATCCTCTTGTCTCAGCCTCCCAAGTACTGAAATTACAAGTGTGTGCCACCACACCCAGCAAGAGAACATAAATTTCATATACAGTATTTATAAAAGTTAATAAATTACTTTGGAAAGTTCCAGTTTGCCTTGAGCCTACTGATTTACCATGCATAAAAGGTTTTGCATTTCTGACAAGTGACTAGATGAAGCTGGTTCTAAGAAGGCACTTTGAGTAGCTAGGAGACTATCAGCATATTTAAAAAGGAAATCTATTTCCTTATATTTATAAAGGCAGTTAAAATTTTTGAAAGTACTTATGTTTGTAAATGTGACCATGTGTTATTTGAAAGCCCTTTCAAAGTGATCCTTACAATTTGCTAAATAAGATTTTTAAGTAGACTGTATAACCTAAACAAAGACAACAATTCTAGCCAGGATTGGTGGCCTGTAACCCAGTACTTGGGAGATTGAGACAGAAAGATCACAGGTTCGAGGTCAGCCTCAGCAACTTAGCGAGACCCTCAGTAACTTAGGAAGACCCTTTTTCAAAATTTAAAAAATAAAAATAAAAAGGGCTGGGGGTGTAGCTCAGAAGTAGAATGCCCCTGGGTTCAATCCCCAGTATCATAAAAAAGAAGTTACTTGACAGACATTGGGCCTACTGATTGTTTTATTTAGCCTATTTGAACAAATTAAAGCAAATGAGCACATTTTTTAAGAATACTTACTGTCTATAACATTCTTCAAATGTGAACAGCAGCTGGACAGGTGCCAAGTATCATATTCTTGAACATGAAGGTTAATAACAGTTATGAAGACCTAGGATAGTCAGGTATAGTTATGCATGCCTGTAATCCCAGTACTTGGGAGGCTGAGTCAGCTGGATCACAAATTTGAGGCCAGCCTCAGCAATGTAGTGAGACCCTTGGCAACTTAGGAAGACCCTGTTTCAAAATAAAAAGTAAAAAGGGCTGGGGATGTAGCTCAGGAGTAGAAAGTCCCTAGGTTTAACACTCAGTACCAGAAAAAAAAAAAGACCTACAATAATATTAGCTAGCATTTGTTATCAATTATTATGTTCTAAGCACCCTATTAAATACTTGGAGTATATTATCTCATTTAATACTCAAATGATTTTATGCATTAAATACCATTATAGTACCCAATTTACAAATATGTAAATTGAGATTTATAAATCAATTATGTAACTTGCTAAGGTTGAATGGCAAAGATCTCTGCTTCCAGGACCCAGCTCTTAACCAGTTGTGCCATCTAGCCTCCTGGCTGCAGAAGTGTTTAATTAAAATTGTCATGGGAGGCCGGGGCGTGGTGGCGCCCGCTTGTAATCTCAGTACTGGGAGGCTGAGACAGAAGAATCACAGGTTCGTGGCCAGCCTCGGCAACTTAGTGAGGTCCTCTGCAACTTTGACTCTGTTTCAAAATAACAAATAAAAATAGGTCTGGGGGTGTAGCTCAGAGGTTGAACATCCTCCCCCCCCCCCCAGGGTTCAATCCCCAGCACCAAAAAAAATAAATAAATAAAATTGTCCTGGGAGAAGAGATGATTCCAAGAAGGGTCTGGGGAGTTCCCGGTGGGGGGAGGGGAGGACTCAGGACTGGCGAGGTCCTTGTTTTTCCTGATGGAAAAGAATTGCAGCATGAGCCAGAGACAGAGAGATTTATTTGGGAAAGCAAGAAATATGCATTCCGAGGAGAATGTGGGCCACCGCCAGAGTGAGAGAGACGCTTTGGGGATTCAGGGCTCTTCTTTTATTTTTATTTTATTTATTTATTTATTTATTTATTTATTTATTTTGTGGTACCGGGGATTGAACCCAGGGGCGTTCTACCTCCGCGCTACACCCCCAGCCCTATTTTTTTTATACTTTATTTTGAAACCGGGTCTCATGAAGTTGCGGAGAGCCTCACTAGGTAGAGAGAGAGAGCTGAGGCTGGCTGCAAACCCGGATCCTCCGGTCTCCGCCTCCCAAAGTACTGGGATTACAAGCGTGCCACCACGCCCGGCACCACGCCCGGCACCACGCCCGGCAGGGCTCTTCTTTTAAAGGAAGTCTGGTGAGGGGCGGGCCTGGGAATGTACTTGGGGAGGACATCAGTCCCGCGATCACAAGATGGTTCATGGTGACCTGGCCATCTTCCTGATCCTGAGGGGGTCTCCACGGTCTCCTCAGTAGATACCTCTTTTGCTTAAACTATTCGTTGGTGGGATAATTAACAGTGCTCAAGGTAATTATCCTAAGTGAATGAGGAAAGATTTGTCAATTTCCTAGAAATCTGGGGGTTCGGGGCCTGGCATGGGAGTGAAGGCAGGAGGAACTTTAGCACAAGGCTTTCATATGGTGCCGGGGCTGGAACCCAGGGGCGTTCTACCTCTGAGCTATACCCCCAGCCCTTTTAATTTTTTATTTTGAAACAGGGTCCCGCTGAGCCATTAAGTTGCTGAGGGCCTTGCGCTAAGTTACTGAGGCTGGCCTCAAACCTGCCATCCTCCTATCTCAGTCTCCCAAGTACAGGGATTGCAGGCATATGCCACCATACCTGGCCAAAGCTTTCCACAGTAAAGTTATATTTTCTTCCTTTTTCCTTTATATCTTCTTTCTGCTTTTTTTTTTCTTCTATCCTACCTCAAAATCAGATTAGGAAATATAAGTGGACAGTGATACTTCCATGCTGCCAGGATTTACCAAGCACCCACCGTGGGCCAGCCACCGTATTTTATTTTATTTTATTTTATTTTATTTTATTTATTTATATGTCTTTTTGGTGCTGGGTATTGAACCCAGGGCCTCGTGCATGCCAAGTACACGCTTTACTACTGAGCTACACCCCCAGTCCCCAAATACTTCCATAAATTACTATCTAGTAGTCCTTTTTCCTTTCTTTGTAAGTTATGGATTTTAAAAAAAGGACCAACTGGGTTGCTACTTACAGCCAGATTTATTCTGTGTGTGTGTGTGTGTGTGAGAGAGAGAGAGAGAGAGAGAGAGAGAGAGACAGACTGGGGATTGAACCCAGGGACATTCTACCTCCAAGCTACACTCCCAGCCCTATTTTTATTTATTTTATTATTATTTTATTTTTTTTATTTTATTATTTTATTTTATTTTATTATTTTATTTTATTTTATATTTTATTTTATATTTTATTTTATTATTTTATTTTATTATTTTATTTTATTATTTTATTTTTTATTTTATTTTATTTTATTTATTTTATTTTATTATTTTATTTTATTTTATTTTATTTTATTTTATTTTATTTTGCGGTACTGGGGATTAAACCCAGGGGCATTCTACCTCTGAGTTACACCCCCAAGTCTTATTTTTTGTTCTTTATTTTGAAAAAGGGTCTCACTAAGTTGCGGAGGGCTGAGGGTCTCGCTAAGTTGCTAAGGCTTGCCGCAAACCTAGGATCCTCCTATCTCCGACTCCCAAGTACTGGGATTACAGGCATGCGTCACCATGTCCGCCCATGTCTGGGTCATGTCTATTCTTAAGCACTGGCTCCCAGTAGCACGCTTTCCGGGAAGCCCCATTGCTGACTGCAGCCTTCTTGCTTTCCACCACACTAAATTTAGGTCCCTTGTACCTTGTAAAGGTACCACACATTCTGCTACCCTGTCCTGTGTCATGTCTCTTAGGACTCCTGCACAAGCACTGGATGGACTCTCTCCAGCACCACTTCAAAATAGGAGGTCTTGGCGTTCAAAACACTGGGCTTGCATCTGGCCTGTCACTCAGAGCAGTTCTTTCCAATTACGGCTGTTCTCATTATTGAACAGAGTTCTCTAAAGTGTCTGTGAACAGCGAACTAGCCAGTACTGGACTACTGCCCCCAGACGAAACACTGGGTGAGGCTCCTGCACCTCTGTTCACTTTTTATCAATCAGTCAATGCATAACCTGATTTTATGTGTGTTTGCGTTTGAAGACAGATTAATTTATGATGTTGCTGATTCATTTACATTGAATTTATGTATGTTGTTGATTCATCTACATTGAATTCATGGCCAATAGCATGGTAAGTTGTGACTGAACCAAGCTTGTCAAGCACAGATTTTCTCCCTAAGGTGCCTCACAACTTTTTTGCCCTTAAGAATACCGTCAGGTACTTCGGTACTACTATGTGTGAGATCATTTTGGCCAACCATGTTACCAACTAAAAGAGCAAAAAAAAAGTGGTACTAAGGGCCAGGTGTGGTGGCGCACACTTGTAATCCCCATGCTTGGGAGGCGGAGACAGGAAGATCTCAGGTTCAAGGCTAGCCTTAGCAATTTAGCAAGACCCTGTTTCACAATTAAAAATAAAAAGGGCTGGGGGTGTAGCTCAGAGGTAGAATGCCCTTGGATTCAATCCCCAGAACCAAAATAAGGAAGGAAGGAAAGAAGGAAGGAAGGAAGGAAGGAAGGAAGGAAGGAAGGGAGGGAGGGAGGGAGGGAGGGAGGGAGGAAGGAGAGAAAAAGAAAGAAGTGCTAAATAGACCAGGAGCCCAGGATGAATTGAAAGAAGAAGCCAGCACACAGCACATCGCCTTGCTCAACCAGGCATGAGTGTCTCAGGCAACTCAAACCGTGGGCTATTCTGCACCTGTCCACAGCATCGATTTGGAGGTCACAAATGCATTTCAACAAATAGGCCGGCATTCAAATACAGAACCTACCATGCAGAATGAGGATGGGTTGTACTGGAGTATTACTTGATTATCCACTGGCTTGGAATCCATCAGCAAATTCTAAAACCCGGCTCTTCCAGACAGAGACCTGGCAGGTATTTTTTTTTTTTTTGATGGCTTGACATTTCTTTCTCCCCCAAATCACCATTCCCCAGTGAGTAAAGATTCACATCTGCCAGAGGAAGTCAGGAAACACTGTTTTGTTTAGAACTTGGACTTCTACTTCATTTTGAGGGGGTGTCCTTGTAGGGAACCGTGGGACTCCATCACTCCTCTTTCCCCTTTTGCTTTCTGGCCACTGTGAGTTGAGCAACTTGCTCTACCACACCTTCCCTGCCAGGCCCCAAAGCAACAGGGCAAACTGACCATGAACTGAAACCTCTGAAACTGTGAGCCAAAAGAAACCTTTTCTCTCTTTATGTTATTTACCTCAGGTATTTTGTTGTAGCAATGCAAAGCTGACTAACATATCATTTGAAGATTTTCTCTTTTCTGTACACAAAAACTACTCCGACACACACACACACACACACACACACACACACCTCTAACATTTAAAATAAATTACCTTTTGATAGAGATATAATTATGTCCATTATGCAGATGAGGAAATGGAGGTTCATTAAAGGGAAGTGGTTGGCATTGTGTTAGGATTTGAAATCAGGTCTCTGGTTGTACAGGCTGAATGTTCCTTCTACCACACTATATTGGACAAGATCCATGAGGTTCAGTTTAATGTAAAATGATCCTAGGTGGATAAAATTCAGAATTGGCCTGATTTGTTCCCCTGTTTTGAGTTTCCTTGTGCCTCAACTCATATTTAAGAATGTGTTTGACTGATGTGTCGTCTTTACAGGGCAACTGCCCACTCAGATTGCAGCTAACTAGCTGCAGGAAGTGTCTAGGATTAGGTGAAAAGGCGAAGGCAAGCCATGTCAATGGGCTTTTATTGTGAACTATGACATACACGCAAAAACAGCTCAAAATTTAAATATTAGGTTTAAAATAACATAAAGCCAACACCTATGCAACCAACACTCAGGTCAAGAAGTAGAATATTTATAGAAATCCAGAGGCTCCAACCTCAGCCCTCCATCCACCCTGAGTCCTTATACTGTTCCTCGATGAAAAACCACCCTGACTTTTTCTTTTCTCTTTTCTTTTCTTTTTTTTCTTTTTGGTACTGGAAATTGAACCCAGAGGCATTCTACCTCTGACCCACACCCCCCAGCGCTTTTTATTTTTTTATTTTGAAACAGGGTCTCTCTAAGTTGCTAAGGCTGGTCTTGAACCTGTGATCCTCCTGTCTCAGCCTCCCAAGTACTGGGATTATAGGCGTGTGCCACCACGCCTGACTATTATCCTAACTTTTTAAAGTGGCAAATGTGTGTATTCACAAACAATTTGTTTTATTTTAGTTTTTTTTTTAAACTTTATTTTCTAGCCAGGTACAGTGGTGAACACCTGTAATCCCAGTACTTGAGAGGCTGAGACAGGAGGATCACAGGTTTGCGGCCAGCCTCAGCAATTTAGAGAGGCCCTCAGCAACTCAATGAGACCCTATTTCAAAATAAAAAATAAAAAAGGGCTGAGGTGTAACTCCAAGGTAGAATGTCCCTGGGTTCAATCTCCAATATCAAAAATTTATTAATTTCTAATTGATTATTACTGATTATAGCAATTCCATTGATTTTTATATCCAGTAACCTTGATAAATTTGGTTATTGATTCTGATAGTTTTCTTACAGATACCTTTAGATTTAGATTCATGTCATCTTCAGATGTTGAGTTTTATTTCTTCTGTGTCATCCTTATGCCATCCCCCCGTCCCTCCCTCTCTCCCTCTTTTCCTTCCTTCCTTCCTCTTTCTTTCCTTCTCTCCCTCCTTCCTTCCAGATCCCCACTGTGCTGAGGGGGGTCATTCCAGACCTAAACAACACCAAGGCCCCACTTAAAGACCCCACCAGCTCTTACCATCACCCTGCTGGGGCCCCAGCCTTCAACACGTGAACCCTTAGGAGATAAACCACATCCCCACTGTAGCGACAGTGTTGCTTTCTTTTTGAAATTGCAAGCACATGCTGTTAGCAAACCGTTTTCTTTTCCAGCTTAGAGCAGGCCCCACCAGTCCCCATTGTATTATCCCAGCCCAATTTACACATTTATTTTGCTTGCCTAGCTTCTGTCCACATTTATTTGCAACTTCTGAATGTCTTCTAACCTGCAAGTAATTGCTGGATGATAAACCTGCCCCCTGGCTTTTATTATTCCTCAGTTGGTTGATGTGATTCGGCACCATCACCTTGAACCATTTCACTAAAGTTTTGTGGGACAGGAATGCCAACTGGAGCATCGAGTGGCCTTTTCCCATCACACTTGGTGTCAGATCTTTAAGTGTTAGAGTCCTCAGGAACTTCTCAGATGAGCAATGTTTTTCCTTTTCTCCAGGCCTTATTAATTTCCTATCGTGAGTTGGGCACAAATACAAAATTGACCCCTGCTTTTAATGTCCTCATTAACCAGGCATTTAGGATGATGAAAATTTCATTCTGTATTTATTGATTCATTTCATTCATATAACACCATTCTCCAACACTTCTAAGAGACTTGAGACAGGAAACCATCTATTTTGATTTCTATGTCTATAAAACGAGTCTCTGGGACTTGTCAGGAGCACCAGAGAGATATTTTAAGCAGAAGTATGTCTTGGGAAGAGAGAAAACAGACTGACAAAAGTACTGAGTATGCACCGTATGTTTGGTAAACTATGTGAACTATTTTAGGATCTTAAAAAAAAAGGTGCTTCAGGTCTCTTGATAACTTTCATTGCAGTTGCATGATGCCTGGTTTATCCCATTAGCTCAGTCTTCTTTGGTCCTGTGCCCCATGGTCAACCCTGCTTCTCCCATCCTAAAGCATTCTTTAGTGTCCTTGGTAGCTTTGACACAAAGAAAAGATCCCTCTGTCCAGGCTTGTCTTCGCCTGTTTTCTGTTGCTATAACTGAATACCAGAGGCCTAATGATTTATCAAGAATAGAGGTTCATTTAGCTCACAGTTCTGGAGGCTGGGAAGTCCAAGAGCGTGGCATGGGCATCTGGTGAGGGGCTTCCTGAGAATGGGGACTCTCTGCAGACTCCCAAGGTGGTGCTGAGCATCGCATGTCAGAGGGACTCACAAGATGTGGCCGACTTTTATAGCAGACCCACTCTCTGTTAACCCATTAATCCAGTTAACCCATGCATAGAGCCCTTGTGACCCAGTCACTCCCAAAGTTCCTCCTTTAGACACTGCTGCACTGGGAACCAAGTTTCCAATACATAACTTTGGGGGGACACATGCAAACTATAGCAATGCTTATCGCCCACCCTTTAGTTCCTGCTCTCCTTCCTTCCTTCCTTCCTTCCTTCCTTCCTTCCTCCCTCCCTCCCTCCCTCCCTTTTTCTTTCTTGTACTAGGGATTGGACTAGGTGCACTCTACCTCTGAGCTATACTCCAGCCCCTTTTATTTTTTGTTTTGAAATAGGACCTTGCTAGCCGGGCATGGTGGCACACGCTTGTAATCTCGGTACGTGGAAGGCTGAGACAGGAGGATTGCAGGTTCAAAGCCAGCCTCAGCAACTTAGTGAGGCTCTCAGGAACCTACTGAGACCCTGTTTCTAAATAAGAAATACAATTGGGCTGAGGGTGTAGCTTGGAGATAGAATGCCTCTGGGCTTAATCCCCAGCACCAAAAAAAAAAAAAAAAAAGGAAAAGAAAAGAAAAAGAAATAGGATCTTGTTAAGTCGTTGAGGGTCTCACCAAGTTGCTGAGGCTGGCTTTGAACCTGCAATCCTCCTGTCTCAGCCTCCCAAATATTAGGATTACAGAACTGCACCACCATGTCTGGTTTCCT
>PVJS01057765.1:0-11965 GCA_004027185.1 Glis glis
TTTTTTTTTTTTTTTTACCCAAAGGATTTGTGTTTCCGTGCGCATGTCTGGTAAAGTTTCTTTTGCCCGGCCAGCTGGCAAATTATAGCGAGTGTAGCCCCAGAGTGCCCACGGTGGGCAGACAGAGGTCTTTGAGCTCTTTCTACAAAATGCAGGCTTTAGCTCAGAGACCCAGGCAGGGCCGGCTCAGCACCCCAGTCCCTGGCGCTTCCGTTCCTTCCTTCCTTCCTTCCTTCCGTGTCTTTGGGGGGCTCTGCGAGGGCTGCGATCACCCCGGCTTGGGGCACTCTTTTACTTTCATTTTGCACTGCTTTGAAATGTAATCTCTAGTCTCCCGGGGAGGCATCTCTTGGCGGATCCTTCCATTTAAAGGTGAAGCGCACACCTGTGGGCTGAAGGCTCCTCCGGCTTCCTGGAATCTTCGCCCGGTCCGGTTGAGTCAGAGGGGAAAATAGTAGGATGTTCCTCCACGCATGCCTGCTTTTATTGTTCGGGGAGGATTTACGGGTGAAGTGAAACTTCATCGTGAAAGGTGACTGTCCCAAGAAGAAGGAATAACATAGTTGCAGGTCATAGTTGACGTGGGAAAAGTTGAGTCCTGGGTGTATTTGTGCCTAGCCTTACCGGGGTGCTTTGTGGGAACTTACAAAAAATCACTCGATGATTAAGCAGATTGATAGAACTCGCTCCACATAAAAATAAGGCAAGCCATGTAGCTCTTCTGTGGTCTCCGTTTTCTAGCTTTTCCAGTGGAAGCAGTTGGAGAACTTGTATTTCCGGGAGAAGAAATTTGCCGTGGAGGTTCACGACCCCCGCAGGTAAGGACCAGCGACGTGCGTCCGTGGTCCCCGTCACCGTGGGAGCGATGCCACGGGAGCACTTGGGTTTTGTAGGAACATGTGCGTTCATTCAGCTGGGTTCTATCTATCATCTATCTATCTATCTATCTACCTATTCATCTATCTATCTAGTCATTTATTTATTTAGTTATCTAGTCATTTATTTATTACGTGGTGTTGGGGATTGAACCCAGGGGCATTCTACCTCCTAGCTACACCCCCAGCCCTATTTTATTATTTTATTTGGAAACAGGGTCTCACTAGGTTGATGAGAGTCTCACTACTTGCTGAGGCTGGCCTCCAACCTGCCATCCTCCCTTCTCAGCCTCCCAAGTCCTGGGATGACAAGCATGCGCCACCACGCCCGGCTCTCAGCTGGGTTTAAACCTGGGAATGGAATTGCAGGGCTGAAGGACATCTCTGACTTTAACCTCCTGGGGGTAGGGAGGGGGAACCGGCAGACTTTTCCAAGGCACTGGGGCGTCTGTACATTACCATCCGCAACGTGTGTGTGTGTGTGTGTGAGAGAGAGAGAGAGAGAGAGAGAGACTGGGGATTGAACCCAGGGGTGTTCTACCTTGGAGCTACACCCCCAGCCTTATTTTATTTTATATTTATTTATTTATTTATTTATTTATTTATTTATTACGGTACTGGGGATGGAACCCAGGGGCGTTCTACCTCCAAGCTACACCCCCAGCCCTATTTTTTATTCTTTATTTGGAAGCAGGGTCTTGCTAAGTTGCAGAGGGCCTCGCTACGTTGCTGAGGCTGGCCTCAACTCTACGATCCTCCTGTCTCAGCCTCCCAAGGACTGGGATGACAGGCGTGCACCACCACTCCCCACTGACCACCTAGCTTCATGGTGTCCAATTAACTGCTTTTTTTTTATTTGTTTGTTTTTGTTTTTGTGGTACTGAGGATTGAACCCAGGGGCATTCTACCTCTGAGCTGCACCCCCAGCCCTAGTTTTTATTCTTTATTTTGAAACAGGGCCTAAGTAGCTGAGGCTGTCCTCGAACCTGCGATCCTCCTGTCTCAGCCTCCCAAGTACCGGGATGACAGGTGTGCGCCACCACACCCAGCCAATTAACTGTTTTCATCCCGCCTCTGCTCTCTGACAACCCCACTCTCTGGGGATGTTTGGTCGGGGGTGTTCGGTGTGGTGCTGGCCGGCCGGGCGGTGAGTGATCCCTGTGTCTCCCTTCCTCCTGAGGATCTCGGTGTCTAGAAGAACCTTCGGGCAGAGCGGGCTGTTCGTGCAGACCTGGTATGCAAACTCCTCTCTCATCAAGTCCGTCTGGGTGATGGCTATTAGCCAGCACCAGTTCTACCTGGACCGGAAGCAGAGCAAAGTGAGTGACCGGAACTTTCCGTAGGGACGTCCTGCGGGCCTCTGCCGGACTTCAGAACACAAGCGTTCTCAGACAGCAGACGCGCGTTCGCCGTCTTGTTCTTTGAGTTCTTAAAACTTTTCGACTAGCTGTTTTTGTTTTTCATGCATTTATAAGGTGGGAAATAACCAGGCGTGGTGGTGCACACCTGTCATCCCAGTACTTGGGAGGCCAAGACAGGAGGATCGCAGTAGTTGAGGCCAGCCTCAGCAACTTAGCAAGGCTCTGTTAAAAAATAAAAAAATAAAATAGGGCTGGGGGTGTAGCTTAGAGGTTGAATGTCCCTGGATTCAATCCCTAGTACTAAAAAAAAAAAAAAAAGAATTTAAATGCAAAGTTTGTCTTGTGTTTTTTTCTGAAGAGCGTCACTAATATATAAACACTCTTAATTTTTCCTCTGTGTGGACATTTTTATTGTATAGTAACTTAATCATTGTATTTATTTATTTATTGTGATACTGGGGATTGAACCCAGGGGCATTCTACCTCTGAGCTACACCCCCAGCCCTATTTTTTATCCTTTATTTTGAAACAGGCTCTCACTAAGTTGCAGAGGGCCTCACTAAGTAGCTGAGCCTGACCGTGAACCCGGATCCTCCGGTCTCAGCCTCCCAAGTCTTGGGATTACAAGCGTGCACCACCACGCCCGGCTTCCTGGTATTTATTTATGTCTAATGGTGCTAATTCCATTTCCATGTTGTATACCTCACAGGCAAAGATCCCCTCAGCCAAGAGCTTGGACGATATCGCCATGGACCTGACGGAGCCGGGTTCGCAGCGGGTGTCTACGCTGGTGACACTGGACGCCAAGAGTCAGTTCATCATGGCCAGCAACGGCAGCTTAATATCCTCAGGTGACACGCTGGGGTAGCAGAACCTGCAAGCCATCTTCCCTTTTTTTTCTTTTATTAGCACTGGGGATTGAACCCAGAAGCATTCTACCTCCAAGCTACACCTCCAGCCCTATTTTATTTTTATTTGGAAACAGGGTCTCCCTAGGTCGATGAGGGTCTCATTATGTTGCTGAGGCTGTCCTCGAACCTGCAATCCTCCTGTCTCAGCATCCCAAGGACTGGGATGACAAGCATGCGCCACCACGCCTGGCTTTTTGTTTTTTTAACATTCTTTTGGTCATAAACCATTTCTAAGGTGGGCGTGGTGGTGCACACTTGTCATCCCAGTCCTTGAGAGGCTCAGACAAGAGGATCGCAGGTTTGAGGACAGCCTCAGCAACTTAGTGAGCCCCTGTTTCAAAATAAAATAGGGCCGGGGGTGTAGCTCAGAGGTAGAATGCCCCTGGGGTCAATCCCCAGTCCCACACACACACACACAAAGAAAGAAACCTGGAACCTTTTGTCATTGCTTCCAAACCAACAGAGCCCAAATACAGAAGGCCGCGCTGCCCAGACCCATGCAAAAGTGTCCTCCTGTTTCCTTGTATTATGTTGGGAATCCGGGAGAAGAGAACCAGCCCCGTGCACTAGCCCGCCCGGCCCCTCGGCCGCAGGGAAGGGCCCCGTGTCACCGGTGTCACCGCTGTCCCTGCCTCTCGCCCTAGGCTCTCAGGACTCGGAGGCCAGTGAGGAGCAGAAGCGAGAGAAAATCTTGGAGCTGAAGAAGAAGGAGAAGCTGCTGCAGGAGAAGCTGCTGAAGAAAGTGCAGGAGCTGAAGCAGATCTGCTTGCGGGAGGCCGTGAGTGGCGCCCCGGGTGGGCGGCGGCGGCGGCGGCGGCGGGGGGGCTGGAGTCCCCGGCGGCCTGCGCCCCACTTACCAGCTCTGCGTCTGCCCCGTTTTCCAGGAGCTCACGGGCAAGGTGCCCAAGGAGTATCCCTTGGACTCTGGCGAGAAGCCCCCGCGGGTCAGGAGACGAGTGGGCACCGCCTTCAAGCTAGATGACCACCTGCTGCCCAGCGAGGAGGTATGGCCGCCGCTCTGACGGCCGTGCCGGGCTCCTTCCTCGGCTTTCTGGTTGTTCGTATTTTTGTTGGTTGGTTAGTTGGTTGGTTTCGATACTGGGGATTGAACTCAGGGGCATTCTACCTTGGAGCTACACCCCTAGCCCTCTTTTTTTTTTTTAATTTTGAAACAGGGTCTCACTAAGCTGCTGAGGGTCTCACTAGGTTGCCGAGGCTGGCCACAAACCTGCGATCCTCCTGCCTCAGCCTCCCAAGGACTGGGATGACAGGCGCGCGCCCCCACGCCGGGTTGGCTTGCTGTTTCTGTTTTGTTTCGCGATGCGGAGGATCGCACCCAGGGCCTCGTGCATGGGAGGCAGGTGCTCGACCCCTGAGCTACGCCCCCAGCCCTCCTTTGCTCTTTGCCGTACATTTTTTATCTCCCTAGTGGAAACAGACCGCGTAGCCCAAACCAAACTCTTTCTTTCACACCTACTCCAACGAGAATTGAGTTTATTCCTCCCTATTTTTTACTCCCCAAATTATAGAGAGCATTCACTGAGCCTCGCGTGATTGTAAATTGAGATTCAGTATTATAAGAATCAAGAACTTCAGCGTTAATTCTTTTACGGCAAATCGTTTAATCCCTCTGAAGTCTCGCTTCTCAGGTCTCAGTTTCCTCATTTGTTAGACGGGAACGACGCTGGACCCGCCCTCTGAGGGTGCCGTGAGAATTAAATGAGAGAGACATGTAGCGCGTTCACTGTGAGAACGTTGAAAGGTTTCTTACTCAACATAGAGTGGCCTTTCTCATTTACATACCCTCAACCAATACAGCCCGAACCCGTGTCTCTTGTAGAAATTTCACCATCTTGGCTTTAGATAAACAAAGCTGTGTCTGGGGATAAGAGGGCGAGCTTTGTTATTTATTGAGTGCTTACTGTATACCTTGGCTCTGAGCTAAGCAAGGCATAGACATCATCTCGTTTCGTCTCCAGCACAGCTTCATAAGGCAGGTGCCATCGTCCTTTTATAAACAAACAAAAAGCCGGGCGTGGTGGTGCACGCCTGTCATCCCAGTCCTCGGGAGGCTGAGACAGGAGGATCGCAGGTTCGCAGCCAGCCTCGGCAATTTAGCGAGGCCCTCCCTCTACAACCTAGCGAGACCCTGTTTCCAAATAAGAAATAAAAAGTCAGGCTGGGGGTGCGGCTTGGAGGTAGAATGCCTCTGGGTTCAATCCCTAGTACATAAGTAAATAAATAAATAAATAAATACTGTGCATTAAAAACTAAGTGGTATATTCAGGGTATTGCAACTAGGAACCACCAGAAAAAAGAATCAAACCCAAATGTAGACCAGTCATGGTAGCAACTGCCAGTAATCTCGGTCCTTGGGAGGCTGAGACAAGAGGATCACAGGTTCAAGACCAGCCTCAGCAACTTAGCGAGACTCTCAGCAACCTAGTGAGACCCTGTTTCACAATAAAAATAAAATAGGGCTGGGGGATCGCTCAAAGTAGAAAGCCTCTGAGTTCAATCCCCAGTACTACCAAAAAAAAAAAAAAGTCTCTTCTTGGAAAGTATGATCTGTTCCCAACCCAGTGAATGAGTGAAAGGTCATTTTCTTCCTTGAAAAGGGAAGACGTCGGACGACTGAGAAGTGCAAGTTAAGAGGCTGAGGGAGGTTTTGTCTCCTTAGAAAGGTTTGAGGGTGCCTATGCATTAAAACTTCAAGGATGCACAGGGAAGCCGGGCGTGGTGGTGCACGCTTGTAATCCCAGTACTTGGGAGGCAGAGACCGGAGGATCCAGGTTTGCAGCCAGCCTCAGCTACTTAGTGAGGCCCTCCATAACTTTGTGAGACCTGGTTTCAAAATAAAGTATAAAAAATAGGGCCGGGGGTGTAGCTCGGAGGTAAAACCCCCCTGGGTTCAATCCCCGGTACCGCAAAAAAAAAAAAAAAAAGAATGCACAGGAAGTTTTGTTTATTATGCAATGTATGGGCGCGTACGTGTCCGTGTCCAGAAAGGTAAGCGCAGTTTCGTGGTCTACACGGCAGGATCCGGCTTTGCAAGAACTGGAGAGCAATTTCCTAATTCAGCAAAAGCTGGTAGAAGCGGCGAAGAAACTCGCCAACGAGCCCGACCTCTGCAAAACCGTGAAGAAGAAGCGAAAGCAAGACTACACGGACGCCCTGAAGAGGCTGCAGGAGATCGAAAATGCCATCAACGAATACCGAATCCGCTGTGGGAAGAAACCCAGCCAGAAAGCCACCGCTCCCCCGCCAGGTGAGTCGAAAGGAAAACCGGCCAGAGTCCCACAGTCGGGCGGCCTGGCGCCTCTGGTCCTTCTCAACCTGCTCACACAGTGAGAGAGAGAAGAAAGGAATATCAGCCGGGCGTGGGGGCACGCACCTGTCATCCCAGGGCTTGGGAGGCTGAGGCAGGAGGATCGCAGGTTCGAGGCCAGCCTCAGCCAGTTAGCGAGAGCCCGTTTCCAAATAAAAAATAAAACAGGGCTGGGGGTGTAGCTCGGAGATAGAATGCCCCTGGGTTCAATCCCCGGTACACCCCCCACACACACACACACACACAAATAAAAGGTAGATTTCAAGTCTAATTGGTCTTACATATATATCAAAAGGCTTTTTAGCCTTGATAATTGATGGAACCTGATTGTACTCATTTGATTTCAGGACAGTTTTCCTTCCGATTTTATTTATTTATTTACTTATTTATTTATTTATTTATTTATTTATTTATTTATTTTATTGCGGTACTGGGGATTGAACCCAGGGGCATTCTACCTCCGAGCTACACCCCCCCAGCCCTATTTTTTATTCTTTATTTTGAAACAGGGTCTCACTAAGTTGTGGAGGGCCTCACTAAGTAGCTGAGGCTGGCCGTGAACCCGGATCCTTCGGTCTCAGCCTCCCAAGTACTGGGATGACAAGCGTGCGCCACCACGCCCGGCTTCCTTCCCATTTTAATATCTGTGAAACTGAGATCATGAGATCATTCACGCTGTGTTCCAAGTAGAATTGGCAGTCCTTTTTTTTTTTTTAAACTGGGTCATAAAACGATTATAGCCCTTAGATTTGCTGAACCACGGTGGCTAAGCTGAGAATGTCCTGGGACCGAGGACACCTGATTGGCTCATTCCTTTATCCATTTATTTTTACGTTAACAGTTTTTTTTTATACTTTTATTGGTGCATTCGAGTGCTACCGCATAATGCAGTTTATAGTGATGGTGACGCACATGCACCCAGCCCTTGGTGAGCTTCCCCCTAGCCCTGGCTCCCGCGATTTATAAGGCAGAGATAAGCCTTCTGGGACGTCAACATAGGGACGTGGACACGCCCGTGTTGGTCACCTGCGGCCGCAGAGCTTCCGGCGACCTCGGCTCCGTGTGCACAGTGCCCGTCGTGCAGCGCCCACAGAGGCGGTGACTAACCCAGCCCTGGACCCCCGGGCGCTCTGTTATCCATTGCTTGTTCTTCCCCCAACGGTGTGAGACTCCAGGGCTCTCCTGCAGCGACGGACAGACTGACAGACGGACGGACGGACGGACTCGTGGGCAGCAGATGGAGCGGGAGGCCGAGCACACGTGGGGTGGCTCGCTCTTTGACAGCACGCCCGCCCGGCTGCGGCTGCCTCGGCCTTCCGCTGCACCAGGCAAGCGCGCGCGAGAGCCGGCGTCTCGTGAACAGAGAGCCCGCCCGGCTGCGAGAGAAGTGAACACGCGGGTGGCACCGGGGGTGTCGTCTGCGCCTTGAACCTTTTACCAAAGCACACGGGGGACGCTGAGCGTGAAGTGATCCGAGAAGTCCGTCGACACTCTACAGAGCCGCCATCTCTGTAGACGACGCACGGCGGTTAACGTTTGACGGGCACCAGGAACACGCGGAGCGTGATGGTTGTCATTTCTACCTACAACACTCAGCAGCTGACAGAGGAAGAGTGATTGATAGCTGATATTTTTGAGGATTTGCCCCGTGCAGGAGCTGGGGCTGAGGGCTTTACATCGTTAGGTTTTATATATGTATATATTTATTTTTGGCACTGGAGATTGAACCCAGGGGACTGTCTTACCTCTGAGCTACACCCCCAGCCCTGTTTTATTTATTTATTTTTAAATTTGGAAAAAGGGTCTCGCAAGGTGGCTGAGAGTCTCACTAGATTGCCGAGGCTGTCCTTGAACCTGTGATTCTCCTGTCTCAGCCTTCCCTGGAGTTACTGGGATGACAGGCAGGTGTGCAGGGGCCACCACACCCAGCTCATTACATTACTTAATGGCTCACTTAAGAACTGCGTAATAGATTCTGTCGTTATCCCTGTGTAAGAGTTGAGCCCAATGATGCTTAGCGAGATAAGTAATTTACCTAAGGTCTCCCCCTCCCCTGCTGATAAAAGACCAGAACCAAGATGTAAGCCCAGGGCTGTCTAATACAGTGATATTTACCTAGAAATATTTGGCAATGTTTGCAGATATTCTTTTGTGTGTGTGTTTGTGCGGTACTAGGGATTGAACCCAGGAGCATTTTACCTCTGAGCTACGCCCCAGCCCTTTTTTTTTTTTTTGGTTTGTTTGTTTTAAAACAGGGTCTTGCTAGGTTGCTGAGGGTCTCGCTAAGTTGCTGAGGCTGGCCTCCAACCTGCGATCCTCCTGTTTCAGCCTCCCAAGTACAGGGATGACAGGCAGACACCACCGCGCCCGGCTAATACTATGCCATTTGATATAGGGGACTTGAGCTTTCTTGGATTTGGGTCTCTTTGGGGACGGGGGCCTGGGACCAATCCTCCTCCGCTATTGAGGGACAACCACCATCCATTGTAATATCTGTACAGTACGTAAGATGTGTTCTGTCTCCTGGTAAATAAGTCAGTTCTTACAACAGTTAATTATTCTTAATGCACCGTAATTAGTCTTCTTTATCTAAATGAAAATAAAATGCACTCGCATTGAGAGTTGCTTGGTGGAACTCGCCGAAACTGCAAATGCATGCTGACGCTGATGGCCGGCGTTTCTGTCCACAGAGGAAATCATCCCGTCGGAGAGCAGCTCCCTGTCGGACACCACCTACGACGACCGTAAGTCGCTCCTTTCTGCTTTCAAACTAGTGCCTCTCCTGACATATTGGGATAATGTGTTAAGGAAAGCCTGCTTGTTTTGCTTTTGGGGAAAAAAACAGAATAAATTAGCCTATATTTATGCAAAATGGTTGGGAAAGAAGGCATATGATTAGTATCGTCTCAAGTTAATTCAGCATTAAAAGCAGGCCCGTCCAGCCGGGCGTGGTGGCGCACGCCTGTCATCCCAGTACTTTGGAGGCTGATACAGGAGGATCTCAGGTGCGAGGTCAGCCTCGGCAACTTAGGGAGACCCTGTTTCAAAAGAAAAAAGGGCTGGGGATGTAGCTCAGAGGTAGAATGCCCGTGGGTTCAATCCCCAATGTCAAAAAACAACAACAAAAATAAGCAGAACCATTCCAATCATATTGCCCCAAGGAATCAGATAACCCTAAGGTGAGCAAGTCAGTCTCTCAGTAAGGACTTGAAGGCCCTGGAGAATGTGTTCTAACTTCCCATTTTAAAGTAATGATGCGCATGCCTGAAATCCCAGTAGTTGGGAGGCTGAAACAGGAGGATCGCAAGTTCAAGGCCAGCCTCAGCAACACAGCGAGACCCTCAGCAGCTTAGCCAGACTCCGTTTCAAAATAAAAAAATAAAAAGGGATGATGGGGATATACTTTGGACGTAGAACCCCCCAGGGTTCAATCCCCAGTACCAGAAAAGAAAAAAAAATGTCAAAAGACCAATTTCTGGAAAGTTACCTATGTCTAAAAACACCATCTTTGGAAGAAGATAGTACTAATCAGATCTTCAGATTCCTTTTCTGAGATACTGGCGGGGTGTGGATTGACTTACTCGTGCACCTCCTCTTCGTTCATTCATTCATTCATTCATTCCCTCTTTCAGCCAGTGACGCCTTCACGGTTTCTGGGCAGCGGCCGAGTTCAGTACCTCATTCTCCACGAATCCTTCCCCCCAAATCTCTGGGGATCGAGCGCGTCCACTTCAGAAAGTCTTCCGTCGGCGAGCAGCTTGCGGACGCCAGGCAGTCCAGGTGAGGCCGCCAGCCAAGGCTCATGTCTCCAGCCAAGAACTCCTTCCCCCAAAATGGAGCTGTGTTCTTTCATCCCGTGCAATTTTTTGTTTTGTTTTTGTGGTGCTAGGGATGGAACCCAGGGGCATTCTACCTCCGAGCTACAGCCCCAGCCCTGTTTTTTTTTTAATTTTTAATTTTAAAATAGCATCTCGCTGGGTTGATGAGAGTCTCAGTATTGCTGAGGCTGACCTCCAACCTGCGATCCTCCTGTCTCAGCCTCCCTAGGACTGGGATGACAGGCATGCGCCACCACACCCAGTTTCATTCTTCTTCTTTTGTGTGCGTGTGTGTGGTTCTGGGGACTGAACCTAGGGTTGCTCTAACTACTGAGCTACACCCCCATCCCTTTTAATTTTTTATTTTGAGACAGGGTCTCACTAAGTTGCAGAGGCTGGCTTTGAACCTGCGATCCTCCTTTCTCAGCCTCCCAAGTACTGGGATGACAAGCCTGTGCCACCACGCCGGGCTGCGGCCTCTTTTTTGAAAGTTGTCTATTTTTTTTCCTTCATATTTATGACCCAGAATGTCAGAGCCTGTGTGCTTCCTGTACAGCTGATCTAGGACCTCCCTCCAAGGCTGCCATAGACAGTCCTCGCCCATCTCTCTCCCACGCCCCCTTTCCACGAACTCCCACTACGTTTCCTATCGGCTTAGGAAAAGTTGGCCCAGGGGTGCCGAGCGGCTCACCATTTCTCGAACTCCTTCTTTCCATCCCTGCAGAGAGATGCTGTCGACCCACAGCAGCCCTTACAGAACCCTGGAGAGGCGGCCGCCGGGAGGCCGCAGCATGCCCAGCACGCCCGTGCTCACCCGCAACGCCTACAGCAGCAGCCACCTAGAGTAAGACCTTCCTCCCGCCTGGGGCTCCGCTTTCTCTGCGTTTTTAATTCATTGTAAACGACTTTCTGCAATAGGACCCCTTGTATTAGTCGGCTTTCTGTCGCTTTGACCCAAAATACCTGACTGCAACAATGTAGGGGAGGAAAGATTTATTAGGGCTCACGGCATTAGAGGTCAGTCCACAGTCAGCCGGCTCCGAGGCAGAAACATCATGGCAGAGGAAAGTTGTTCAGCTCGTGGAAGCCGAGAAGCAGAGAGAGAGAGAGAGAGAGAGAGAGAGAGAGAGAGAGAGAAAGGGGAAGAAGTGACCGGGGACATTCGTAGTCCCCAAGGCGACACCCCCAGCGACCTACCTCCTCCAGCCTGCAGTCACTACCCAGGAACTTCATACAAATCATGAATCCTCCGATGGATTATTAATTCACTGATGATGCTAGTGCCCTCATGATTCAGTTAGTTTACCTCTGGACGTGGCTGTCTTGCCAACCCATCAGCTTTCCTGGGGGACAGATCAAAGCCAAACCCTCACAACCCCTTCATTTTTCCACATTTTCTGCCGACTTACAGTTTCAAGTGTCTCCGCAAAGAAAATGTACACGATTTGTCCAGATAGATAGATAGATGGATGGATGGATAGATGGATATATAGATAGATGGATATATAGATGGATGGATGGATGGATGGATGGATGGATGGATGGATGGATGGATAGATGGATGGATAGATGGATATATAGATAGATGGATGGATGGATGGATGGATGGATAAATGGATATATAGATAGATGGATATATAGATGGATGGATGGATGGATGGATGGATGGATG
>PVJS01057766.1:0-11965 GCA_004027185.1 Glis glis
AAAAAAAACAAACAAAACAAAAAATACACTGTGATAGCCGGGCGTGGTGGCGCACACTTGTAATCCCACTACTTGGAAGGCTGAGACTGGAGGATCCGGGTTCGCAGCCAGCCTCAGCTACTTAGTGAGGCCCTCCACAACTTACTGAGACCCTGTTTCAAAATAAAGAATAAAAAAAATAGGGCTGGGGGTGTAGCTTAGAGGTAGAATGCCCCTGGGTTCAATCCCCAGTACTGAAAAAATAACCTGTGATATTAAAACTTTAATACTGAGTCCTGTATGAGTGATATGTCTGTCTTTTTATTAAACCATACTTAAAGAGCAACCTCAAAGCCTCTTGTATTTTCTTTACAAAACATGTACGATCGATATTTCAGCATTTATTCTTTTTTAGTGTGTGTGTGTGTGTGTGTGTGTGTGTGTGTGTGTGTGTGTTACTGGGGATTGGACCCAGGGGAATTCTACCTCTGAGCTATACCCCAGCCCCTTTTATTTTTTATTTTGGAGCAAGGTCTTCTTAAGTTGCTGAGGGTTTCACTGAGTTGCTGAAACTGGCCTTGAACCTGCAATCCTTCTGTCTCAGCCTCCCAAGTACTGGGATTAAGGTATATATCACTATGCCCAGCTTTATTCTTTATTATACGCCCAGCATTTATTCTTAAGTCATTTTTCTTAACTTTGAGGGAAAAGTGACAGGGGAATTTATGGGCCCATGTGTGTATTGGTCATCTTTCTATTACTGTAACACATATCTGAGGTAATCAACTTATAAAGAGCAAAGCTTTATGTGGGCTCAGAATATTGGAGGTTTCAGTCCATGATCACTTGGCTGCACTGATTTGAGCCTATGGTGAGGAGCACATCCTGTAGGGAGTGCATGATAGAGCAAACCATTCACCTCATGATTGGGATGTGAAAGAGAGGAAGAGACCAGGTTTCCATGATCTCCCTCAAGGGCGTGCCCCCAGTGACTGGAAGACCTCCCACTCAACCCTACCTCTTAAGGTTTCTCTCTGATGAACAAGCCACTGCTAACACATGGGCCTTGGGGGGTCTTCCCAGATCTAGACTATAGCACCATGAAAGACGTCCAAGAGTTGGGTCAGCTGCTCAGTGAACATCTCCAGAGCTCTATAATTCCTTTGCACTCCAATGCAGTCATTTTTAGAAGATGAGTAGAAATGTAGTTGTGTGGGAATTTTTATACAGAGTAGCTGCATGACTGCTTTCTGAAAGAAGAGGTCTTCTATAACTTCATAACTTGAAAAAGGCAGTAGTTATCTTTTCATGGAAACCCCTTGGCTGCTCACTTTAAGAGGGTTGGAAAGTCAAGTCTTCTACATGCAGAGGAAGTGGTCTTTTCAAAGGCTGGGAAGCCCCAGAGAAGTCAGAAGATGACCCCTACACATTTGCTGATAAAGAGTTTTTACAACTTCTCTCCACACACAGATGCCAGTAACTTGAATTTTCAAATACTCAGCTCCATGACTTCAAAGGTATCTCATATAAGACCATTTATTCTCTTCTGTTCTATTGTACACTTTGCCAGTGTAACACCAATAGCTACTTTGCCTTCCTTTTATTGGTATACCAATATTTTTTTCTTATATGTACTTCTATACTTAAGTATAGCATGATAAAAATGTACATGCACACAACACTTGGCATGTTTCCCTCCAGATCTCACCTTCTCCCTGCCCTTCCCCGCACATGTCATTAAGATTAGTATTGATAATTTCATAGATGTACATGGCATTATTTAAATGTTACCTTTATTATGCGTCTATCCCCCTTTATCCCTCCCCTAAACCCTCTCCACCACTTCATTGGAGTTTCTACTCCATTATCTGAGGTCTCTTTTGTTTCCTAGTTTCTCTCTAGCTTCCACACATGAGAGAAAACAAACAATTATTTATTTTCTGAGACTGGCTAATCTCAGTTGGCATAATATTCTCAAGTTCTATCCATTTTTCCTACAGAAAACTGATATCTAGAGTATACAAAGAGCTTAAAAAACATAACGCCAAAAAAAAAGCCCAGTCAAAAAAATGGGCAATTGAACTGAGTGGACACTTCTCAAATGAAGAAATGCAAATGGCCAATAAGTACATTAAAAATGTTCAATACTGTTAGCAATCAGGGAAATGCAAATCAAAATGACACTGAGATTCCATTTAACTCCAGTTAGAATGGCAATCATCAAGAATACAAACAATAATAAATGCTAGTGAGGATGTGGGGAAATGGGAACTCTTATACACTGTTGGTGGGACTGCAAATTAGTACAGCCACTATGGAGATCAGTGTGGAGGTTTCTCAGAAGATTGGAAATGGAACCACCATATGACCCAGCTATACCGCTCCTGAGTATCTTTCCAAAGGCTGAATATTATAGCGATGAATGCATATCCATATTTATAGCAGCACAATTCACAAATTATGGAACTAGCCTATGTGTCCATCCACAGATGAATGGGACACAAAACTGGTATTTACACACAATGGAATTTTACTCAGCCATAAAGAAGTACAAAATTATGTCTTATATGTACTTCTTAGTGAGTCAGCATGACTGTCTATTTTATCTTCTTTTGGAGGAAAAAAAGAACAATTATCAACCATCTTATGTAATTACATTGGATGGTAGAGTTTAGAGTTTGGCTAAAATCTGTGAGGAGCACAACCAGGTCTGCTTTGTTGAGTGAGTACTGAATAAATTCATGAATCCCTCATACCATATATCCTTTCATGATCCTACAAGGCTTTTTCCTACCTTCTCCTTCAAAATGCCAGCAACTATATATATTTAGTGTTTAAAAATTTCAGAGGGGTTTGGGACATTCATTCTCATCAACCCATCTGATGCTATTAACAATAATATCCCCTTTGTTTAAATTATAAGGTAAGAATTATAAGCACATTCATATACATTTGATATAATTCTCTAAAACACCTCTAAGACCAGCTTATACAGTCAGGCTATAACCTCTTTTAGCACTTATGTGATGATGCATAGTTAGAGCTAGTTAGCCAGAGTAACTTATTAGCTAGAGGGACTCCATATTTGTTACTCAGAATGACCTCAAACCTGGCCCTAAAACAGGGAAGTTGGCCTTGAAAAACTTAAACCAGGACATTGGCAGGATAGTTAACAGATTGTCATAACAACATATTGTAACTTATTGTGTTATTGTTTTCTTACTAACCTCCTGTTTTTGTTTCTGTACTTTCATTATGCTCGGCTTGCTTGGCATACCTGAATACTATGGGAACCACAGGGGCTTCCCACCCACTGCTGTGGAAACCTGCCGTGGGAACCTGTTTCACCCTGAGCTTGTATTGTATCTTACCCTATATAAGAAAATGCTGGAGGGCAGTCAAGTACTGCACTTGGCTCTCATGCCTGTGTAGTCTTACTGCCCAGTAATAAATACTCTCACTTAACACCCGTTGGTGGTCTTGACTGGGACTCTACCTCACAACACTTACATTGTAGGATTTAGTATTTCCCTATTTAATATCTATCTGTGTGGCTTACCTAGTGCTTGGCACACAGTTACCACTCAATCAATACTTGTCAAATAAATGGATGCATTGGTGAATGAATAACATTTTTTCTCTCTTTTATAGTTGAGAAGATAGAGTAGCTTGCCTAAGTTCAAAGATTTAAATAGGCTGAGTCAGGGCTCAAGACTCTTCTGGACTTCCAGTCTTTCCTTTCCCATCCTGTAGCTGTTAGGCTGGAGAGAAAATGCCAAGAAAAATGTCAAGAACAAATAGAATTGATAGAAGCCAAATAGTTAATACTAGTTTCCTAGGGCTGTGACAACAAAGTCCCACAAAGGAGGTGAGTTAAAACAACAGAAGTTTATTCTCTCTCAGTTCTGGAGGCCGCAAAGTCAAATCAAGGTGTGAGTCGGGCTGGTTCTTTCTTGGGCGCTCAGAGGGAGAATCTGTCTACAGCTTCTCCTAACTTCTAGTGGTTACCAGTAATCCTGCATTCCTTGGCTTGCAGCTATAGCTCTCTGATCTCTGTCTCTGCCTCTCTCTCTCTCTTTTTTCTTCCAGTGCTGGGGATCAAACCCACAGCCTCCCACATGCTCAGTCTTATGATTTGGGTGTGGAATGTCTCCTAAAAGGCTCATGTGTTGAAAGCATGGCCCAATGCAACAATCTTCAGAGGTGAAACCATTGAACCAAGGTTCTAATATCATTGGTGATAAATCCACTGAAGGATTAATAATTTGAATGGATTTACTGGGTGGTAATTTAGGCAGGTGGGGGCTGGATGGAGGAGGTAGGTCACTGGGATGTGGCCTTATGGACTATATCTGTCCCTGGTTGCATCCTGTCTCTCTTTGCTTCCAGCCACCATTGAGTTGAGCTCAGCTTTCCTTTGCTATGCTCTGCTGCCAGTGATGTCTCCTTTGGCCAGCTATGGACTATATCTCTGAAACTGTGACTCAAATAAACTTTTATTTCTCTATGTTGTTAGTATCGGGTATTTTGGTCACAGAGATAGAAAAGTGGACTGAACACTATGCAGGCATGCTACCACTGAGCAACGTCCTTAGCCCTGTGCCTCTGTCCTCACATGGCCTCACACTTTGTGTGTCTGTGTATCTTCTGTTCTTAAAAAGACACCAGTAATTTCTTATAGGATGTCAATGATTGGATTTACATCCCACCTTAGTCCATTATGACCTCATTTTAACTTATATCTTAATTATACATGCAAAGATCCTATTTACAAATAAGATAAAATAGGTATCAGGAGTTAGGACTTTGGAGTCTTATCTTTTAATGGAATACAATTGAACCCAGAACACATTGTTTCTATAAAAAGTACTTATAGCTGGGCACAGTGGTACATGCCTGTAATCCCAGTAGTTGGGAGGCTAAGATAGAAGAATCACAGATTGGAGGCCAGCCTCGGTAACCTAGCAAGACCCTGTTTCAAAATAAAAAATATAAAGGGCTAGGGGTGTAGCTTAGAGGTAGAATGCTCCTGAGTTCATTCCCTAGTACTCTAAAAATGTGAAAAGGTACTTATATGTGAATAATTGATATATGGCTGAATTATTTCTATGTGTAATACCACAGCAATGAGATTATAATTAAATTACTCAGTAATACATTTTCTAAAAAATGCTTCTTTGAACATCAAGAGGAACATTAAGAGAGTGGGGGTAAAGTTTTGATTATTGAATAATTTAAAGAAACAGTAGGTTAAAGAAAGTTAAACCTTTTTTGCTACATTATTCCTCAGAGCCTCTAAAACACCAGAGTACATCAGAGTACATCATGAAAACATGATAAGTTCCCCAAACTCATATGATGAGTTTCAACCTTTGGGGAAACAATAGCTTCCCTGGAAACATCACCAGGAATGTCAGGATATTTATTGCCTTAAACACATGGTCACCCCAGGTTCTAGGGAGTCAAGAAGGCTCATTATCAAGCCAAAAAAGTAGAGTCCTGTTGGAAAAGAAAGAGAAAAGGTATTTGAGGAGCAGCATCTCCAATAGTGCTCAACACATGTTCTTTGTTACTACTGTTATTTTTAACATCATTAGAGCGGTGGCTAGTGCTGGCTTCTTGTCTTTAGAGAAAAAAAGACTTCTTTAAATTGAATTTCATAAATTTTAAATCCCATTGATAAAAAGGTTGTTTTACTAGTCACTCAGGCTCTTAGGTTGCATAATGTATTAGTAATAAACTATCTTGATGGAGGAGAAAATGCATTGGAGCATATCCCAGGAGTTTTGGACCCAGAATAGTAGGCTAATTGAGTGATTATGTAATCACTGAATAAACTCACAATGTGACTGGACCAGGAATTAAATATAAAACTTTAAAATATCCCACTGAATCATCGTGTTAGGAAGCCGGTATTAACTTACTGCACCCTATTGATTTAGCTTGATAGTGTCTTCTAATGGACACTTTAATTCCATAATGATTCAAGTTTCTAACATCTGAAGTCAGCCAGGAAAAAAGCTTTGAGACACGCTAATATGATGTTTGCTTTACAATCTCGGTGCCCTTTCCCTCTTAGATACAGCCACGCTCAATTAAAGTCAGGCATTGTTAACTAAGTCACAGGACAGCAACCAACATTTAAATTGTGGAGAATAAATTCCAAAGTGCATTTGAATAATAGGAAGCAGGAAGTAAAAAATAGAAACAGCTTTTTGCTGTGATCACACCAGTGCAGCCAGTAGAGATTCTTTTCATTGGCTGTGAGAGTGTAGGAGATATAAATTAAAAATAAATAATTACAGCAGCATTGTCATGACTTTTTCTGTCACATTTAATTAAATAGAAGTTTGGAAAAAGTAGGCCTTTGACGTGGCTGCTTTGTCTTTTGTTCTATTCATGGGCTTCCTATTCGTATTTAGTAGGTGGATTCCTGGGATAGAGGACTAGCTGTCCTTCAGTTGTTTTTAATGCTTAATATAAGTACAATTAATTGAGGAGCTGCTCATGATTAAACACGATACAATAGCACATCTGTCTTCTCAAATATGAATCCGGTGTGGCTGACCTCACTCTCCCTCGGATGGCAGCTCATAAAACTCTATTTTGGGTGGAGAGAATGCAAAACTTTTTTTTTTCTGTCATCTCTCACAAAAATTATGGAACTGGAAGGACTACAAAACCTAAAGGAAACATTAAGATGGGATCCAGATGCTTTGCTAAACCTCTGTCCCTAAATTTGTAATGTGGCTACTCGTAGGAGTTCCCTCATAGGCACGAGTAATTTTCATTGTATGTATTTCAGGTGTATTTGAGGCAGGAGCCTGGCTATGTCCTTGAAGACTACTCTTGGCTAGAAGCCTAGCAACAAGGTAGAAGAATAAAGCTTTCTTCACAGGCCCCCTCTGAGGTGAACAAAGCAGGGCCTCCCTGGGCAGCCCGCGAGATAAAGCATGGAACTGCCTGAGAAAACAGGAACAATGCACAGACTAACTGCTGTTCTGCTTCTGCATCCTGCTTACACTAGGCAAAACAAATCTCACACTCATCCCTTCCTTCTGAAAATTAAGGGAGCAAATGCATAAAGGAACTTGCATGTTCTGAGCTCGGGGCTCAGACCCAGAGCTTTGCTCACTGAGCCACACTGGTGAATAAAGAAACCTGCTGTCCTGCTCTGGCCTCAGTTCCTTTTTCTCTGTGGATCTAGCCTCCTGCAACATATTAACGTACTGTTTTTGATAAACATACACAGTGAAATGACATTATGGATAAAATAATTAGCATACCTGTCACCTTCCATAGTTAACTTATGCTTATTTTCTTGGTGTGGTAAAAACACCTAAAATCTACTGTCTTGAACAAAACTTCTATACAATATTATTAACAGTAATATCATTAATACTTTACATTAGATCTCTAGACCTATTCACCCTACATAACTGCAACTTCGTACTCTTTTGACCCATATTTCCCCATTTCCTTCTCCTCCCCACTCCCCATTCCTGATAACCACCATTCTACTGTTTTTTAGATTCCATTTGTAAATGAGATCATGTAGTATTTTTCTTTCTGTGTCAGGCTTCCTTCACTTAGCATAGTGTCCTTCGAGTCCATCTATGTTGTCATAAATGGAAGTATATCCTTCTTTATAAGGCTGAATAATATTCATACACATATATACACACACACATACACGTACAGCTCAAATTCTTTCTCTGTTCATTTGTTGATGAACACTTGGATTATTTCCATAACTTGGTTATTATAAACAGTGCTTGGTTATTATAAACATAGAGTGCAGGTTATCGCTGAGATGTGCTAATTTCACTTTCTGTAGACATATGCCCAGCAGAGGGATTCCCGGTTCATATGATAATTCTATTTTTACTTCTGAGGTACCTCTATACTTTTTTTCCAAAATGACTGTGCTAATTTACATTTCCACCAATAGTGTACAAAGGTTCGCTTTTCTCCAAACCCTCACCAATACTTATCTTTTGTCTTTTTGATAATAAAAATCTTAACTGGTATAAGGTGTTAGCTCATTGTGATTTTGATTTGCATTTTCCTGGTTATTAGTAATGTTCAATACCATTTTAGATTTGTGTTGGCCATTTTCATGTCTTCTTTAGAAAAATGTCTGTTAGGTCCTTTTTCCATTTTTAAATTTTTTTTGTTTTTCTACTATTAAGTTTTGTGAGTTCCTAATACATTTGAGATATTAACCCCTTTTCAAATATATGTTTTGCAAGCATTTTATCTCAATCTGTAGGCTAAGTTTTCATTGTGTTGATTTTTTTCCTTTGCTCTGTAGAAGTTTTTTAGTTTGATGTAGTTCATCATTTCTTCATAATAAAAACTCTCAACAAAATATGTATAGAGAAGGACATTTCCTCAACCTAATGAAGGCCATTTATGTAAAACCCACTGCTAATATAATCAGTGGAGGAAAGCTGGAAATTTTTCTTCTGGGATCTATTATAAGACAGAGATGATCAGTTTGTCCCTTCTATTCAATATGGTACTTGACGTATTAGCAAGAGCATCAGACAAGAGAAAGAAATAAATGGTATCCTACTTGGAGAGAAATTCATAAAATTGTTCCTGTTTGTAAATGACATGATCCTACATGTAGAAAATCCTAAAGACTCAATTAAAAAAAACTGTTAGAACTAATAAACCAATTTGGTAAAGTAGCAGGATACAAAATCAACATATAAAAATCAGAGCGGCTGCAGCGGCACCATCTTGGCAGGACTTTACCAGCAGCTACCAGCATCGTGGCTCCTGCACAAGACCAGGTACAGTGACCTGCTGTGAATCCAGCAGCTGCAGAGTAGCAGCAGGGAAGGCAAGCAGCGACTCGTTCCACGTGTTGACACAGACCTGAACTGCTGTGTTGGCAGAAGCGGCAGCGGCGCCATCTTGGTCAGACTGCGCTGACAGCAACAGGCATTGTGGCTTCTGCAGGCCACCAACAAGGAAGCCAGGGAGCTCTTCTGGAACCTGCAGCAGCGAATGAGCCCACCCCCCACCCCCAAAGATTAAGAGCAGTGCTTAACGAGACCGTAAGTCAATGAGCCACCCCAGGGGGAGACCACCCAGCGCAGCTACAGGGACTCACAGGGTCAGAGACGGTGCGGATTGCCCCGGCAGAGGTGGGAGTGGGGTCTGCTGTGGGACGTGGTAGATGTGTGGATAAGCAGACAGTCCCTGGAGACATTTGGGTGGGAAAGACTTGCAACCTGTGGGTCGCAGCACTCTTGGAGAGTCCCAGGGGATCAACACAGGACATACAGCTGTGGTACCTGGGGAAAATTGGACCAAACCAGCCATCTCTGTGGAAAACGTGGAGTTCTGTGTTTGCACAGAATCGGGGCAAGGCGACACCCACTGCTTCTGTAGGCAAAGAGAGACACAAGCCCAGGGCCCCCTGCTGGTGATACCTGCCATAGGTATAGATAGAGAGAGACATAGGGACAGACCAAGTGGAGACTGTGGAGACCCACACTTGTAATGAGAAGGGCAATAGCGGCACTAGTCACTTGCACAGGTAGTGAGAGGCACCAGGCAAGGGTTCCAAACACTGAAGGAGGCCAAGAATTGGGCCTGCAAATGGACATTATACCAAGCAAGTGAGAATAACCATTCATTAAAGCCTGCTAACCTTTAAGGCCCACCTAGTAGCAACTATCTACCTCCAGGATAAGAAACCATAAAGGGAGAGGGATTAGACATAGGCTACCTACAGAGTGAGAGAGAGAGATCTACCAAAAGCAACAAAGGTATAAACATAAGAAACCTGAAATCATGAAAAGGAAGAATAACAAAGAAACAATGAGCCCCCACAATCCCACAACAACAGAACCCACCAACTCAGAAGTGCAAAGATTGCCAGAAGGACAATTCAGAACTTCAATAGAGGAAATGATACAGGATTTATGAAAAGAATTCAGAGAGAGCCTGAAAGTAATGGAGGATCAAATAGCAAAGAATCCAACACCCTGAACAGGAATCAAAAAGAAGCTCTGAAGGAAGTGAAGGATGCAATAATTGAAATGAAGGCATAAATACAGACCATCAACAATAGACTAGACCACATGGAAAACAGAATCTCACTCTTAGAAGATGACCTCTCCAAAAATGAGCACATAGTATATAAATTATAAAACACAATTTGGCAGCATGAATTGTACATTGAAGAGATCTCAGCCAGTCTTAAAAGAGCAAACCTAAGAATAATAGGCATAGAAGAGGGATTAGAAGCTGAAACTAAAGGAATCAATAATCTATTCAGAGAAGTAATACTAGAAAAATATCCAAACATAGAAAAAGAGGTCGACATACAGGTACAGGAAACATATAGAACCCCCAATAGACAGGATCAGAGAAGAGGTTCACCACGCCACATAATAATGAAACTGACTAATGTAGAGGCCAAGGAGAGAATCTTAAAGGCAGTGAGAGTAAAAGAGCAAGTAACATTTAGAGGCAAACCAATAAAAATCACTCCCGACCTTCCAAACCAAGTCATGAAAGCCAGGAAGGCCTGGAGCGACATATTCCAAACTCTGAAAGAAAACAACTTCCAGCCAAGATTTGTCTACCCAGCAAAGATATCTATCAAATTTGATGGAGAAATAAAAACCTTCCATGACAAACAAAAGCTGAAAGACTTTATGTCTTCCAAACCAGCACTAGAGAAAATGCTCAAAGAGACTAATTACAAAGAAGAAATAATTAGGAAACACCAGAACCAGAGAAACAGTGATTTCCATCAAACAAACAACTAGGCAAAGAACAAACACTATCTCAAACAGAAATTAAGTCTCAAAATGTTAGGAATGAAAACCCATCTCTCAATAATCATGCTGAATATAAATGACCTCAACTCCCCAATCAAAAGACATAAGGTGGCAAAATGGATTAAAAATCACAATCCATCTATATGCTGCCTGCAAGAAACACACCTTACAAGTAAAGATGCGCACAAACTAAAGATGAAGGGGTGGAGCAAGGTAATCCACGCTAATGGAACTTGAAAACAAGCAGGAGTAGCAATTATGATATCAGAAAAATTAGACTTCAAACATAAACTTATCAGAAGAGATAAAGAAGGTCATTTCTTACTGGTAAAAGGAACAATCCAGCAAGAGGACATAACAATAGCCAACATTTATGCCCCAAACATAGGTGCAGCCACTTTCATAAGAGAAACCCTTCGTGACATTGAATCACACATAGATCCCAATACAATAATATTGGGAGACTTCAACACACCTCTCACACCACTAGATCAATCTTCAAGACAAAAGGTCAGTAAAGATGCCTCAGACCTAAGGAACATCATAAACCAAATGGACCTAGTAGACACATACAGAATATTCCACCCAGCTACAGCTGAATTCACATTTTTTTCAGCTGCTCATGGAACCTTCTCCAAAATAGACCATATTCTAGGCCACAAACTGAGTACTAGCAAGCTCAAAAAATGTGATATAATCCCCTGCGTCTTTTCAGATCATAATGGAATGAAACTAGAAATCAACTATAAGAAGACCCAGAGAAACCTCATAAACATGTGGAGACTGAATACCACACTGCTGAATGAGGAATGGGTCACAGAAGGGGAGAAATTAAGAAATTCCTAGAAACAAATGAAAACAGAGACACAACTTATCAAAATCTCTGGGACACCCTGAAGGCAGTATTAAGAGGAAAATTCATAGCATTGAGTGCCCACATAAGAAGAACAGAAAATCACCAAATAAACAACCTAATGACACACCTCAAAGCCCTTGAAAAACAGGAACAGTCTAACCCCAAAGCTAGTAGAAGACAGGAAATTATTAAAATCAGAGCAGAAATCAATGAAGTAGAGAATAAAAAAAAATACAAAAAATCAACAAAACCAAAAGCTGGTTCCTTGAAAAAATAAACAAGATAGACAAACCACTAGCCAACCTAACCAAAAGAAAGAGAGAAT
>PVJS01057767.1:0-11965 GCA_004027185.1 Glis glis
TCTGACACTTACATCATTTTTCTAAGGTTAATCCCTAGGTAGAAAATAATTAGTGATCACTATTGCTATTATTTCTATGAAATTATTATTTTTAAAACTTGAAGATAGGCCTAATCATTTACGGAATCCTACCTGATTGGCACACTCTCCTACCCAAAATACATACTTCAGGTTGACAAGGACTTTCCTCGTCTGTTTACTCACTGCAGTATGTCAGCTTCTAAAATAGTGCTGGTACATAGTTTGCATTTAATGAATAAATAGATTTCAGTGGAACAATACAGTGGACTTGGTTAGTTGAAGGAAAACCACTCCAAGTTGACTTAGCTCCTCTAATTTTGATCACAGACATTCCTAATGGGATGGATCATCCACGAATAAAAATCAGTAGGTACATGTCTCTCGAAACACAGGGAGAAAATAAAAATTACTTAGTTCACAGAGCTAAGATTTGCAGAAATGTGCTTTCTTTGTCTATAGCACAAAATGATCTGTATACTGAGTTTCCATTCCACTTAAGAATAATAAATATAATCTCAGTGAGTTGTGGCTAAACTGATTAACATTGTTTTCAAACTCAGTTAGTTCAGAATTTCCCCCTGGTTTTCTTTCCTCCTTGTGACATCTACATTCCAAGAAGCTTTTGGAACATCATGAAGTCTGGTCCTGCATTGGCATCTTTGTAACCTATGAGATCACCTCGCCTAGTTCTTGGCTGTCATTACTTCTCCGTATTGTCATGTGTCAAGAGTCCTCAATGCCGTATGCTCCATACAGCTTTCCTCTGTAGCACAAAACCAGCTTCGAAGATGAACCTGATGATGGGATTATAAAATGCAGATCTGAATATAACTATGTCTAAATATATTGAAGATTCTCTTGGAAAAGGTAGACAATATGAATTTGAACCAAAAGATAGAAACCATTTAAAAGAGTCAAATTGAACTGCTAGACCTAAAAGCATAGAAAGAGAAATGAAAAATGCTTTTAATAGTTCTTTAGATAGATTCTATCTGGTTGAGAAAAGAATTAGTGAATTAGAAGATAATTCAAAAGAAATTACTTCAATTGGTATACATAAAGAAAAGCAAAATAATAAGAAAAAGTATAAAACAGCCTAGAAGAGAGAAAGAGTGGGGAAGAAGAAATATTTGAAGAAATAATAGCATAGAAGTTTCAAAAAATAAAGTTATCATAACCAAAAAGTTCAGAGAACCTCAAGCAAGACAATAAAGAGCAAATTTAGAAACATCATACTCAAACTGCTTCAACTCATGATTAAGAGAAAATTTTGAAGGCAATCATAGAGAAAAGATACATTATATAAAAAATGAGACAGACAAAGATTAAACTAGATAGCTCCTCAGACATTACAAAAACTAAAAAGGCAATGAAATGACATTTTCTTTTAGAGACAAAGACAAAGGTTTATTTAGGAAAGCAGGGGATACACGTTCAAGGTAGAGTGTGGGCCATCTCAAGAGGGAGAAAAGTGTCTTTGGGGTCTCACAATTTTTCTTGTATAGGAGACCCAATGAGAGGGTGGGTAGGGGTACACAGCAGGGGTAGGGTGGAGGTGTGGACTTCCTCAGAATTCTCAGGTTCCCGGCATCAATGGGTGGTGGCTGGGTGGCACCTGAGCTTGATCTTCCTTATGAATCCTTTGTTTACTAAGCATCTCAGGAATCCAGGGTAAAGATAATATCTGGGTTATTGTACAATGCACTAACATGTCAATTTTTAGTGTAGCTGCCCATTGCAATTGCAATACCACTGGAAAGCAGATGAATGGCTTTGTTGACTAAATAACCAGGCCTATGAACGTCGACTCACCAGCTTGGCACTATGGGCACAGCAAAAACTTAAGGCACATAGAAAAAACCACCTACTAATCCTCATGTTCCTGGGTCTATGTCCTTCAGTGATGTTAGTTTCTGACCTGACTGTAAAGAACCTAACTCAAGAACTGAGGCCAGTTTTTCTCTGTCTCCTTTAGGTCAGTTAGGATGAGACTTCTGATCCCTGGCTAGGCAGAGCCTTCATCCCTTGTCAGCATTGAAGAAGTTATAGAAGAAAGACTTTCACCCTGAAATGACATTTAAAGTGATCAAGGAAAATCACTTTCAACTCTAACTCTGCAAGAAGTGAAACGATCTTCAGAAAGAAAGGAAAAATATTATACATTACATGTATCAAATGCTCATACTGTATCTAGTAAATATGTATAGATATTATATGTTAATTAAAAATAAGAATAAAAAAGGAAAATATATTTTTGCATATCAGAAAAAAAAAGGGCTGAGAAAATTTACTGTAGGAAAAAATGGATAAAGGGTAAATTCAAAGCAGCAAAAAATGTTAAAACAAGTTCTCCTACCATAAGATGTACCAGAAATACATCCTTGGATATATAAATATAGACAAAACTAAGAAGAATTACAAATATAATTAAAATGAAGATAACTATAATGTGCATTTTTACTTTAATCACTCTAAAATATGAATGACTATAAAACAGAAACAACGTAGTGTGTATTTATAACATATGTAGAAATATGATATATATCACCACAAAAGAAGAGAGGAAAGAATTGAAGTATATATTCGTATGGTTCTTAAAGTTATCATGGAGCTCCAAATAATATTATTTGGAAGAATGACTTCGTAATTTAATATTACATAAAGAAAAGTTAGAAGAACCAGTTGATTTTTTTTGTCGGTTTTTGTTTGTTTGTTCGTTTTTTGCTCTGGGTATTGAACCCAGGGGCATTCTATCTCCAAGCTACAACTCCAGTCCTTTTTATTTTTTGTTTTGAAATAGGGTCTCACTAAGTTGCTGAAGCTGGCCTCAAGTCTGTAGTCCTCCTGTCTCAGCTTCCCAAGTACTGGGATTATAAGCATGCACCACCAGGCCTGGCTCCATTTGATTTTTTTAAATGTAAAAATAATAAGCCAATAAGGAAAGCAAATACAATAAGAAATAATTCAAAAGGAGGCAGAAGAAAAATAACAAACAACAAATAGAAAATAATTATCAGTACAATAGATTTTAAACCAACAGTGTCAATAATTAAATGTAAAGAATCTAAGCACACCAATGAGAATGTGAAGACTGTCAGAATGAGTACAAGAGTAAGACATAACCATATGTTATCTACAAAAAAATGACTAAATAAAAAACATAGATACATTAAAAGTAAAAGGATGGGAAAATATATCATACCAACACTAATTGAAAGAGAGTTGGATGGATTATATTATCACACAAAGTAAACTTAAGGAAAAACATATTATCAGGGATAAAGAAGGAAAAAATGGGCATACAGCATATTAAACTTTGTGAGAAATATTTAGAAGCAATATTTAGAAGGAAATCTAGAGCATTAAATATTTACATTAGAACAATTCTAAAATCAATGTTAAAAGCAAAGAAAGAGTAGAAAATCATTCTTTCATATTAGTTACATACATGTTTAGGATTTCTATGTTTTCTTGGAGAATTGATCTTTTCAGTATTAGGCAGTATCCGTTTTATCACTGGTAATTTCTCTTCCTTTGAAGTCTACTTTCATGAAATTCATATGTAGCTACTAAAACTTTCTTTTGCTTAGCATTAGCCTAAAGTATCTTTCTCCATCCCACTATTTTTAACCTATGGGACTCTTTATATTTAGGTCTCGCCTTTTTATCTATTCTTATATAATCTCTATATTTGAATTGGTTTATTTAAACCATTCATATTTCAAGTGATTATTGACATATTTGGATTAACAATATGAATATCAAATGAATTTGTAATTGCTTTTATTCATTGACACATTTCTTTTTCTGACTTGTCTGGTTTTAACTGAGCATTTTATATGATTATATTTAATCACTTCTCTTAATGTAGCAATCATTGTTATTAAAAAAAATAGCAGTTACCTTAGACTTTAAAATCAGCTACTCTAAGTCAAGTCTTCAAATAATGCTACTCTACATTACACGTAATGCCAGTAACTTTTAAGAGAATGTCCCAAATCCTCCCTCCTTTCTCTTGTGACATTACTATCATTCATTTCACTTATCCATATGCTAAAATCACTCAGTATATTGTCCCTTTTATTACACTAAAGTTATATTTTAGATCATTTAAGAATAAGAAAAATAAAAGATTTTATTTTACTTTCATTTTTTCCTTTCTTAACACTCTTCTTTTATAGATCCAAGTTCCTGATCTATTATCAGTTTCCTTCTATCTCAAGAAAAATCTTTTAGCATTACTTTTAGAACAAATCTTCTGGTGATTAATTACTTCTTTTTTTTTGCGGTACCGGGGATTGAACCCAGGGGCATTCTACCTCTGGGCTACACCCCCAGCCCTATTTTTTATTCTTTATTTTGAAACAGGGTCTCACTATATTGCTGAGGGCCTTGCTAAATTGCTGAGGCTGGCCGCGAACCCGGATCCTCTGGTCTCAGCCTCCCAAGTACTGGGATTATGAGTGTGCGCCACCACGCCTGGCTGAATTACTTCAGTTTTTGTTTGAGGAAAGTCTCCTTCACTTTTGAAGAGTTATATAACTACATATTGAATTCTGGCTTGGTGTTTTGCTTCTTTCAACACTAAATATTTTACTACACTCTCCTTACATGATTTTTGATGAGAAGTATCTGCTATGATTCTTATTTTTGTTTCTATATAAGTAATGTGCCCCCTCACCAGCACCTTCATAAGAGTTGTTGTTTTCAATGCATTTGATTTTCTTTAATTTGAACATCATGACTCAATTTCTAGTATTTCTGATAATTATTCTCTTTGTGTTCTCTAAATTTCCTTGGTTTTTGGTTTTGTGTTTGTCATTAATTTTGTATAGTTCTTGTCTACAATTTTGTCAAACATTTCTTTTCCTTGATTCCTTCTTATAAGGCACGTGTTATAATCTTTCAAATTGTCTCACCTGTCTTGGATATCTGTTTTCCTCATTTTTAACTTGCATTTCAGTTTGGGAAGTCTCTAATAACTTCTACTCAAGCTTACTGATTCTTCACTTTTCCCAATCTACTGATGAGCCCATTGAAAGTATTTTTTATTTCTTTTTACAATATTTTTGATTTCTAACATTTCCTTTTGATTTTTCTCTTAGAGTTTTAATATATTTGCTTACATTATCTGTCCTTACATGCTGTGTACTTTTGCCATTACAGCCTTAATATATTATCCATAATTATTTTAAATTCCCTGTATGAGAAGTTCAACATCCCTGATGTTTGAAGTCTGGCTTCAAGCATATCTGAACTTGGCTTTCACACTTTGCCTCTTCAGATCATGTTTTCACTTGCCTTTTGGTGTGCCTAATGCTTTTTTGGTAGAAACTGAGCACGATGTATTAAGTAATAGAACTGAATTAAATAATCATCTTGTGTAAATACTGATGGTGATGTGACTAGAAATTGGACTTTATTTAATATTTGCTATAGCTATAGGTGATGAAGGCTTCAAATTCCCCTGGTATTTTTATTTTCATCTCCACTCTTGACTTGGTCTTCTCTAAGTACTCATCCCTACAGTAAGATTCTGTATCTTGCAATTCTTTTGGCTGTAATCAGTATTATGTATGTATGTATGCATGCATTTTTGCTGTGAATTTTTTTTCTGTTTTTTTTTTTTTGGTACCGGGGATTGAACACAGGGGCGTTCTACCTCCACGCTACACCCCCGGCCCTATTTTTTTATACTTTATTTTGAAACCGGGTCTCACGAAGTTGCGGAGGGCCTCACTAGGTAGAGAGAGAGAGAGAAAGAGAGAGAGAGAGAGAGAGAGAGAGAGAGCTAAGGCTGGCCGCGAACCTGGATCCTCCGGTCTCCGCCTCCCAAAGTACTGGGATTACAAGCGTGTACCACCACGCCCGGCTCGAGAATTTTTTTTCTTGATGCATTGCAATCATACATCATAATGAAGTTCAGAGCGACAGATTCCTGCTAGTATGGTGATAAAATATGGGGAAGCAGAAGAATTCTATAATCATCCAATTAAATCTTAATTTTATGTAGCCCTATGTCTTTAGCCTATTATCTTAACAAATGTGATTTACTCTATAATTTTTAAAATTTTTTTTATCCAACCCCAACTTTAAGTGAGACAGAAAGGCCCCTGGATGAGTTTTTGGTGATCTACACCCTTGTAGAGCAGGCCTTTGTTATGGAGAAAGCTCTGGAGTATATTCCAAGGATTACTCTTTCCCTCTCTCTGCCAGAACTTTAATGAGATCATACTGGGATCCTTACTATGAGAATGTGGTGAGGTACCTAGATATAAAGCCCACAGAAGTGTGCGTGCCCTTCTAAGCTGCAGCTTCCAGAATTTTTTCATTCTTACTTTATATCATATTCACTCTCTAGCAATTCATCAAAATTACCACTTAAGTTTTCCTACATGTTTATAGTTTCGAAGCTTTCATTTCAAGTAAGCAGATCTCATCTATAACTCTGGATTTACCATGTTTTGGGCTAGTGTTTGCCCTATAAATTCAGTTCTCTAATGGGTAAAGAAAAGTGGTCGGTTTTCAGTTTTTCTAGATTTTTCTTGTTGCAAGAATGCAAGCAATAAGATCTAAGATTTTTCCCCCTTGTGGTGTTGGGGATTGAACCCAGGGGAATTCTACCTCTGAGCTACACCCCCAGCCCTTTTTATTTTTTATTTGGAAGCAGGGTCTTTCCAAGTTGCTGAGAGCCTCACTAAGTTGCTGAGGCTGGCTTCGAACCTGCGATCCTCCTGGCTCAGCCTCCCAAGTGCTGGGATTATAGGCATGCACCACCATGCCCAGCTCCCATGGGTTTTCTAAGGTCTTGTGCCAAATGTTTCCATATAAATGTGGGTACAGAGTAGAATTTCTTTCCTTTTAGTAATGACAAATAGAGAAAGCCAGTTATAAAGCATTTAGTCCTAAGATGTGTAATTGATGACATTGAAGAAATATAGTCTGGGCATGGTAGCACACACCTGTAATCCCAGTACTTGGGAGGCTGAGACAGGAGGATTGCAGGTTTGAGGTCAGACTCAGCAACTTAGACCCTCAGCAACTTAGAAAGACACTGTTTCAAAATAAAAGAATAAAATAGGGCTGGGGATATAGCTTAGAGGTAGAATGACCCTAGGTTCAATCCCTAGTACTGCAAAAAGAAATATAGACTATGTCACCCCCAATATACTTCTTTGACATAAAAATTATTTTTGGACTAAAAACAATTAAGAAGTAGCAACTAGAGGAAAAGCTCTCCCCATCCTCCACTTTTTTTGTGTAAAGACAGGATATAAATTCGCTTTTGTGGAAATAATGCTTATCAGCCCAGAGATGGCACCTAAGGAATCTGTAAACAAAAGCTATTGCAATAATTTTTCCCCATGTATTCACTTTTCTATAGTTTCCCGCTTTCAGGAGCCCAAAACTATTTTCCTTTGGTCCTGTCATTTCTGTATACATTTATTGTTCTTTGCTGAAGATGCTATAAAAGCCAGAGTTCTAAGCCACTGCCTAGAGTTACCTCTCATTAAGAGGTTTCTGCCATCTGATGTGCACTGCCTCCATCAGTAAACTCGCTTGTTTTCCTCTTGTTAACCTGTCTTTTGTTACAGGGATCTCTCCCGACTACAAACTTGTGAGGGTTGAAGACAAATTCTACTTCCTACACAATAGCTTAAAACTTCCAAGAGAAAAACATACATAAGAATGAACTCAGAATGTAAGAAGGGCATTTAGTTGTCTCACATGTGAAATTGAAGGGGTACTTAAAAATCACCCCAATATCGCTACTTCTTCCTTGCAAACTTATTCCATTAATTTTAGGAACTTTAACTCAAAGAATCCCTCTATGTGAAATATATGCCATTTCACTGTAAAATGAACATTCCGTAGCTACTCCCTTCTGGACTCTTTCCCCAAGACTGGTACCTATTTAAGTTGGTAAGTTGTATTAATCGTTACAATACTGAAATCCTTCCTCATGCATTAGCAAATAACTCCTTACATAAGCCCCTTGGATGCTATCTCCCACTACACATTGACCCTGCCTGCCTGGTCTCTTCCACTGGACTTCTAGACCTCCTCATTATTGTATTAGCACAACTGCAGTGCTAATATGCAGTCCAGCAAAGAGTTCTCCATGACTCTGTTTTTTCAGACACCTCAAAGTCACCCTTTATTTTCTGGGCTTACTATTCTGTCTCCCAATTCCTACCCAAATCTGATGTAAATTCTTGACGTCCTGGCATTAATTTCCCACTCAAAAGTAACATCGGGTCAGTCACATTCTCAAGCAAGGTCAGCTCTAATACTACCCAGAGGCACTAAAAAACTAGAAAAGATGGAAGCTACGAGGTGTATAATGTAGAGTAAAATATCTTAGTTTTTTCCTAAAATTCATAAGGAGGCCACATAACTTTGGAGATATGAGAAAGATAAAATGAGATTTGCAAAAAGTAGAAAATTATTGAAGCATGGAAATTATTTCATGATAGCTCATTAGGCCAATTTGACTTTTGCAACCTTGAACATTTTCATAATAAAATTCAAAAAGAAAAAATACACCAGAGAGATGCAATTCAAAAGAAAGTTGGTACAGCAGAAATAATATCAACATAGATTTTTAGCTTAAAGGCATTTTAGAAAATAAAGAACAGCTTGCTATGACAATCACAAAGAGCCTTTCACTATGAAAATGTAAAACTCTGGCCTTGTATGCATTAAATAATATAGTCTCAAAATATAAGAAAATAAGCATGTATATATACAGACATTGTAAAGTCTAAAGCATACTGGAAAATTTTTAACATCTCTCTCAGACACTAAATGCTTGAGCACACCAATGATTCATAACAATATACAACATCTGAACAACTCGATCAGCCAGTTGAATCTAGTGGATATATGTAAAACTGTGCAACCAATAAATTTTAAATATTCATTATTTTGAGCCATGCATGGTGGTGCACACCTGTAATCCCAGTACTTGGGAAACTGAGATAGGAGGACAGGTTCGAGGACATCCTCGCTATGTAGCAAATAAGACCCTGTTTCAAAATCATAAATAAATACTAAAAAGGATGGGGGGGTAGCTCAGAAGTAGAATGCCCCTGGTTTCAATCCCCACTACCACAAAATAAATATGTAAATAAATATTCATTATTTTGAAACACTCATAGAGTATTTCTAAAATCTGACCACAAAGCTATTTTCAACAAATACCAGAAGTAAATATTATGTTGGCTACATTCCATAAGCACAGAGAATTAAAATTCATAATCAGTAAAGGGAAGATGACTAAAATCAAATAGCTTTGGAAATTGAAAACAATTTTTCAAATAATAGATCAATAGACAATCAGAAAGAAAGTGCATAATCAGGAGTGGACAACAAGAAAACATTGCACATAGCTTGTGAAATGCAGCTAAGCACTACTTAGCAAACAGAGTTTATGACCTTGACAGTACCCCTACTGCTATTGCTACACGAAATGCATTTGCACTCTTTAATTTTCTGTGAATATTCATTTTATAGGTTCTATTGTTCCTATGTGATCTTACCACACTTTTGTCATTTTTCTGTATTTTCTACACATTTATCACCTACGTTTTTATTTTCTGGTTTAATGAAGGCTTGTTTATTTTGAGAAAAAAAGGTCCCAACTATCAGTCTGTTCACAAAAATAACCCACAGTATCAACTTCAGAAGCAAATATTAAGACTATTACACTTATTATGTTTCTAGAGGATGCATTTGATATGCCAACCCTCATTCACAAAAATACACGGTTACATTTGTGTTGAACAGCCCCACACAGTATTCTTGTGTGGGGTATAACACCCATACCTTGAACTCAAAGCTGTTCTCAGGTGCTACAACTAAACGAGATTGCCTTTACAGTTAGGGAAGCAACTACTGAAATCATGTATGAATGGAAAGAACCGTACGCCCTGCAGAACAAGAGATTATTTTGGAGACAGTTGATAAAAACCATGCATCCTTTTCATCTACATAATTTTTATAAAGACTTACAAGCCCAAATAAGCATGAATGCAATAAACTGCAATTTATTCTGTCATCATCCATATTATGGACTGAATTGCATTTCCCCAAATCCCTATGTTGCAGCCCTAACCACCAATATCTCAGAATGTAACTGCATTTGGAGAGAAAGCCTTTAAAGAGGTGATTAAGTAGAAATAAGGCTGCTAGGGTAGGGGCCTAATCTACTATCATCGGGGTACTGATCAGAAGAGGAAGCGACACCAATGGCACGTGTGCAGAGGGATGAGCATGTGAAGCTGCAGCAAGAAGACAGTCACATGCAAGAGAAGGAGAAAGGCTTTCCAGGAAACCAACCATGCCAGAACCTTGATCTTGGACTTCTAGTCTCTGCAATGAGAAAAGTGAGAAAAGAAATATCAGTTGAAACTACTCAGTTTGTGATATTTTGTTATGCCAGCTGTAGCAAACTAATAAAATTCATTTGGACTCACCTTTGTTCATTAAATAGTCCTATTTAGAATAAAGAACAACTTTCCCAAATTAGAAAATTAAGGATTCATTCAATTACTCGGGGCTGCCCCCAAATTCTCAGAACAATTTTTATTATTGGCCAACCAAAGGTACCATCAATGGCAAGATCATCATTCTGAGATAAATAAAAGTTCAGATATTTTGGATTAATTATCTATTCTTGACCAAAATGAACCTTTGTGTGTGGTTAATCCACTTTCATCCTTCAGTAATTGTGGGTCTAGGGAGTCACAATTCATTAAGTCTTCAGTGTTTACGCTGAGAGATTTTCAATATTAAACCAAAAGAGTAATTCTGGGGGTTTTCAGAATGTGTTTAAGTAATTTGATTATTTGCAGCAAGGGACAAAGTAAGTTAAATATTGCCCTAATATCAGTCAATTTTATTAGTAAAAACTTTTAGGAAGAAAGGGCATCTGAAGAGGGCTTCAGATGGAAGAATAGGTGGTCGACCTTGAGTGGCCTTTTCTAGTTCACAGGTAAATCTTTCTGTTAGTTATTGCCTATTCATCAAATGAAGTAATTATGTGTAAATCATAAACATAGGGTGAATCTATAAAAAGATTGCCTCTACTTCAAATTTCTTATAATTCTATTATGTAAAGAACAGTTTATAATCTTAAGTAGGGCTCTAAGTCTTCTTGAGATCTATTAATCTAGTTAGAAAACCGAGTAAATCTTGGCCCTTGAGAGGAAATATCAGTAAAGGGTAATTCATGCACACTTGGGAAAATATAGGCTTTCGGTTCATTAATTCTTCCTCCATGGATGCATGACTATAATAAACTAGAGATGAAGAAACTGAAACAAAATAGAATTTTGTGAAAACACAAGAAAACACAAATTTTGAAGAAACACATTGTGAAAACACAATGCTTAATCATGAACATATGACTATTTTCCTCATTTACTGTCACTTGTCCTTGCTATCTGAAGTCTATCAAATAGAATCATACATTTAGAAAGAACACTAGAAATAAATTATTTCAGTTGTTCCCAACAATAGGATTTTCTGCACCAGAATTTGGAACACAAAACACAGACCTACTGCTTTTACCCCATACTCACTGAATCAGACTTTCTGGGTGTGGGGCCCTCAAATGTCAGTATCACAAGTGGTCCTAATGGAAATCCAGGATCAGAACAACTGGACTAGTTTAACTTCCAACACAACATCAAAATGTCTTTTATAAACCAGCAGCCTGGCGTGGTGGCGCACGCTTGTAATCCCAGTACTTTGGGAGGCGGAGACCGGAGGATCCGGGTTCGCGGCCAGCCTCAGTTCTCTCTCTCTCTCTCTCCCTGTCTCTCTCTCTCTCTACCTAGTGAGGCCCTCCACAACTTCGGGAGACCCGGTTTCAAAATAACGTATAAAAAATAGGGCCGGGGGTGTAGCGCGGAAGTAGAACGCCCCTGTGTTCAATCCC
>PVJS01057768.1:0-11961 GCA_004027185.1 Glis glis
TCTCTCTGTCTCTCTCTCTCTCTCTACCTAGTGAGGCCCTCCACAACTTCGTGAGACCCGGTTTCAAAATAAAGTATAAAAAATAGGGCCGGGGTGTAGCACGGAGGTAGAACGCCCCTGGGTTCAATCCCCGGTACTGCAAAAATAAATAAATAAATAAATAAATAAATAAATAAATAAATAAAATAAAATAAAATAAAAATTTAAAAAAAGGGCTGTGGGTATAGTGTGGAGGTAGAATGCCTCTGGGTTCAATCCCCAGTACCCTCCCCCACTCCCTCACACACACAATAGAGATTTATTCCATTGATGGTTCTGGAGGTCCAAAATCAAGGAGCCACATCTGGTTTGAGCCTTTTTACAGATGTGAACTCTGTGCAGAGTCCTGACGTGTTGCTGGGCGTGGTGGCACACGCTTGTTATCCCAGTACTTGGGAGGCGGAGACCGGAGGATCTGGGTTCGCGGCCAGCCTCAGCTACTTAGTTAGGCCCTCCGCAACTTTGTGAGACCTGGTTTCAAAATAAAGTATAAAAAAATAGGGCCGGGGGTGTAGCTCGGAGGTAAAACGCCCCTAAAACAAAACAAAAACTAAAACAAAACAAAACAAAACAAAAAACAGAGTCCCGACGTGGTGCAGGGCATTACGTGGAGAGGCAGTACAAGCTCTCTCTTCCTCTTCCTATAAAGCCGCTAATGCAATCATGGAGACAGAGTGCTTACAGCCTCCTCTAATCCTAATCTCCCCCAAAGACCCCAACTCCTTCCTAGTGCCATGAACACATGACATTGGGGACTAAGTGTCCAACACATGAATTCCAAGGACACCTCCAAACTACAGCAAAGGGAGAGAATAGAAGCCTACATGGGGAAGTTTTCAGATGAAGGATGGATAGAGCAGAGTTTCCATGTGATGGCCTCATGTTCTCAGTGGGAGGAGAATAAGTAGTTGCTGAATATTAGCAAAAACTAGGAGAGGAGAGGACTTGAGGAAAGTGGTAAATGGGTTGAAGTGGCTCTCTTGGCAGACAAGGAACCTGGCAGATCAGTCTGGCTCTTTTTCAGAGGCTCCTATAAATCCTCTAAGGGAAACCCCTGTAGAGTTCCCTTTCTCTCTTTAAATATTACATTTTCCTAGGGACTCAGTAATGACATAAAGCAGCCATGAGGAAGCACATAGGAGAGAATTTTCCCATTATATTTGTGCCTCCCACACTAAAGAAATAACACATTTATGTAGGCCTGCTTCCATCCAAATCATAAATGAGACCCAATAATGAGATTGGCGAAAATGAAAAATCTGACAATATTGAGTGTGGGTGTTAACGTGGGCAAAAGGGACTCTCATCCTTGCTGGCACATGTGTGTAAATTGGTACAACTACTATAAAGACCAATGTTGCAATATTTTGTATATTTTGAACTGCCATAACCTATATATAATATAATGTCTAAATACAGACTTCAGATGATTGTTTTTCAAGCTACAGATGGAGACCCCAATGATAGAGATCTCAAAACTGTGTCTAAATATGGATTCCAGGTAGCAATTTAAAATGATTTGGATGAAAAATAGGTAACATCAAGCCGGGTGTTGTGGTGCATGCTTGTAATCCCAGTACTTGGAGGCTGAGACAGGGGGATTGCAGGTTCAAGGACAGACTCAGCAAGTAATGAGATTCTCATCAACCTAGTGAAACCCTGTTTCAAACTAAACATAAAAATAGGGCTGGGGGTGTACCTCGGAGATAGAATGCCCCTGGGCTCAATCTCCAGTGCCACACACACAAAAATAAGTAACATCAGGGGATATTATAGAAAGGATAAGGGCTTTTCTCACAAAACTTTGTTTTAGTTACACATATATAACTGATGACAATGAGACATGGATGGGTCATAGTGAGAAATTTGTCATTGTGGGCTAGGGTCAAAATCTCTGAGAAACACTGCTCTAGAGAAACTTGCACATGTGCAAAATGAATCATAATTAAAGCTAATTATTGCAGATTCTATTATAATAGTGATTTATAATTTATGAAACAATCTATCAATAGATGAATTAAATTAAAAATGGCCTGTTTATACAATGAAATATTGAACTAGGTCTAAATATATCAGCATACATATATCTCAAAAATAACATTGAGTGGAAGAAGCAAGTTACAGAATGTGTAAATGTGATACCATTTATGACATTTCTTAAATATCTAGAAAACAAAACCATACATTGTTTTCAATATACTTATGTACACATTTTTAGGGCTTTGTACAAAGTGTTGAAAACTTTATTTTATGTATTTGATTTATTAAATATTATACAATATATTTTGATGAAATAGGTATATTGTAAATCTATAAATTTTAAAACTATTGTATATATGTATATGTATATATGTATATGTATATGTAATATATGCACATATATTTATAGTACCTATATATATTGGTACTGGGAATTGAACCCGGGGCATACTACCTCTGAACTATACCCCCAGCCCTTTTTGTTTTTTTTGGGGGGGTACTGAAAATTGAAGCCAGAGGCATTCTACCTCTGATCTACAGCCCCCAGCCCTATTATTATTATTATTATTATTATTATTTTGAACCAGGAGCTCACTAAATTGCAGAGGCTGGCCTCGAACCTGCAATCCTCCTGTCTCAACCTCCCAAGAATTGGGATTACAGGCATGCATGCACTGCTGTGCCCAGGTGAGAATTTTCTTTCTTTCTTTTTTCTTTTTTTTTTAAGCTCAATTACATCTATTGAGTGTTACCATTTGCAAGGGTCTCTGTTGGGTTTCTTCATATACAGTACTCATATAATCTTTAAAATTTGTATTATTTCCAGTCAGACACAGTGGCATGTGCCTTTAATCCCAGCAACAGGAGGATTACAAATTTGAGACCAACTTCCACAACTTAGCATGACCATGTTCTAAAAATAAAATAAAATAAAATAAAATAAAATAAAATAAAATAAAAACATAAAAAGGGCTGAGGATGTAGCTCAGTGGCAGAGTGTCCCTGAGGTGAATCATCAGTACCACAGAATAAAAATAAAAATAAAAATAAAAATAAAAATAAAAATTGTATCATTTCCAATCTATAAAATTCTTAGAGGGCTTATCACTTGCTTATAGAACTGGTTAGTAATAAGGCCAAATTCAAGCTCAGGATTTTTTGTAACAAGATTAGTGGCATAAATACTTTCTTAGCTAGTTGAAGAGTTTTATTTGTTTGTTTGTTTGTTTGTTTTGTGGTACTGGGGATTGAACCTAGGAGCATTCTACTCCAAACTAAACTCCCAGCCTTATTTTATATTTCATTTTGAAACAAGGTCTCACTAAGTTGCTGAGGACCTCACTAAATTGCTGAGGCTGGCCTCGAACCTGCAACTCTCCTACCCCAGCTTCCCAAGTACTGGAATTACAGGCATGCACCATAATGCCTAGTTTAGTTGAAGGTATTTTATTTTATTTTATTTATTTATTTTTTTTTTTGCGGTACCGGGGATTGAACGCAGGGGCGTTCTACCTCCGCACTACACCCCCGGCCCTATTTTTTTATACTTTATTTTGAAACCGGGTCTCAGGAAGTTGCGGAGGGCCTCACTAGGTAGAGATAGAGAGAGACGGGGGAGAGAGAGAGAGAGAGAGAGAGAGAGAGAGAGAACTGAGGCTGGCCGCGAACCCGGATCCTCCGGTCTCCGCCTCCCAAAGTACTGGGATTACAAGCGTGTGCCACCACGCCTGGCTTTGAAGGTATTTTATAATTGATTGATTATAAAGACTTTTCTGCCTATGGCCTTATAGGTTTCCAAAGTTATAGTTTGGATGTTGAATTAGGTATAGTTTGGATGTTGAATGTTCCCAAAAGGTCCATGTATTAACGTCTTGGTCACCAGGTTGGCACTATTGGAATGTGGTGAAACCTTTAGGATGTGAGGCTTTATAGGAAATTTTCAGTTTATTGGGGGCATACCCCCAAGGGTCATTGTGAGACCCTGGCACATCTTTCTCTTTGCTTCCTGGCACATGGTGTAAGTGGTTTGCTCCATCATATGCTCCCACCATGATGTGCTGCTCCTACAGAGGCTCAAAGAATGGAGCCACCCAATCTTGGACTGGAACCTGCAGAACCGTGAGCCAAAGCAAACTCTCTCTTTCGTTTTTTTTTTTTTTTTTTTTGGTACTGCGAATTGAACCCAAGGCATTCTACCTCCAAGCAACAGTACCAGGCCTTTTTTTATTTTTAAACAAGGTCTCACTATGATGAGAGTCTCACTATGTTGCTGAGACTGTCTTCAAACCTGCGATCCTCCTGTCTCAGCCTCCCAACTACTGGGATTACTGGCATGCGCCACCACAGCAGGCTACATTTTCTCTTTATAAATTAATTTAAGGTAATTTTCCCAAACATTTCATTATAGTAACACAAAGCTAACTTCTCTCTCTCTCTCTCTCTCTCTCTCTCTCTCTGTTTTTGTTTTTGTGGTACTGGTATCAAAAGTATTCTTGATTGCAGGTTATTATGGGCCACTTTCATGTTTCCCCAGGGGTAATCAAATATGAGATCCTGAGTTTATCCTTAGAAAGAAAAAGACCCATTTCCCCATAATTCATTGGTATATTTGATTTCAGTAATATTCTTCTAGTTGGTTCCCTATTATATAATCAAAAGAGCAATATTCCAGTCAAGCACTAAAATTTTGCATGCCATTTAATGAGATATAGTGAACTATGAAGAGGCTGAGGAAATACTCTTATTAGAACCAAACTGAGGCCGGGTGTGTTGGCGCACACTTGTAATCCCAGTACTTGGGAGGCTGAGACCGGAGGATCCGGGTTTGTGGTCAGCCTCAGCTACTTAGTGAGGCCCTCCACAACTTAGTGAGACCCAGTTTCAAAATACAGAATAAAAAAAATAGGGCTGGGGTGTAGCTTGGAGGTAGGATGCCCCTGGGTTCAATCCTAGTATGGCAAAAAAAAACTAAACTGAGGGCTGAGGGTGTAGCATAGTGGTAGACACCTTCCTACCATGAGTGAGGCCCCGGGATCACTCCCTAGCACCAAACAAACAAAGAAACCCAAAGTAAAACCTAATGTGTATCAACCATGATGATTTAACTTTGTCCCTTGATTTTCACAACAATTCTATGGATTATAATGAGATGTTTCCTTTTCTTACAGATGAAATAATAGAATTTCAGAATGTTGAAGTGACTTAGAGTTGCACAGATTAGAAGTGGCAGAGTTAATACTAGTACTCAGATCTTTCTTGAGTGCACTTTGCAAAACATAACTGTAAATTTCCCCAGTAATTCCACATCTGGATCTCTAGCCCACAAAAAACACCCCCAATATGTGCAAGAAGATATGTGTAAGGGTGTCCATTGTAGCATTATTGATAATAGGGAAAACTTGGAGAATATCTAGATATTCAATCACAGAGGATTGTTTAAGTAAATTAGGACACTAAGCAGCTATCTAAAATAATATATATATATATATATATATACACATATATGCATATACCCAGCAACATGGGAGACTAGCCAGCTATGTTGTTGAATATATTTTTTTTCTTTTTTGCGGTACCGGGGATTGAACCCAGGCGCGTTCTACCTCCAAGCTACACCCCCAGCCCTATTTTTTATCTTTTATTTAGAAACCGGGTCTCACCAAGTTGCGGAGGGCCTCACTAAGTAGCTGAGGCTGGCCATGAACCCGGATCCTCCGGTCTCCACCTCCCAAGTACTGGGATTACAAGCGTGTGCCACCATGCCCGGCTTATGTTGTTGAATTTAAAAAGTAAGTTGCAGAACAATATGTATAGAGTAATTCCATTTTTGTGTGTTAAACATAAATTGTGGGAGACCATTGTTTTGGACTGAGTTCCTGCACTAGGCCCCAACAGACCAAAGCAAACCAAAATGGAGTCACTTGAGCTAAATGCCAAACTGAAAACTTTAATCAAACTGAAACTGAGTTATAATCAGACTGAAACTGATTCCAAAATATACTAACTGGTTTTTCCTGAAAACAGGAGATTCCAGTCTACCTTAATCAGTGTAATAAGAAAGTCCCTTCTGCTTTAACATTTACCTCCTCCCGAAAAGTAGCCTGCTGTAACCCGATGTTAGCCAATTACCTTTTTTTCAATTGCTCTGTTTCCTTGTTTTCACCTTACAAAACCCACCATTCTGCCATTGCCCACTGGGAGCTGTCATTTCATTTTGTAGAACGGAGGCTTCAGGATTCATGAATCTCAAATAAAAGCCAATTAGATCTCTAGCTAAATTTGTTGTAACTTTGTCTTTTGACATATATATGGGAGAAAAATTCATACAAATTAGTCTCTGTACATTTAAAAAGGTCTAAGAAACCCCACAACAAATTGTTAAAAATGATAATCCTGTGTAGAATAGTTGAGAATAGAAGAGAAAAAGGCATGTGGACCTCAACTTATATTGTTTACATTTTTACAATTTTATACATTACTTTATACTTGAGTAAAATGTTTTAAATTGAATCACTAACAATTTTTAAAAACTTGCATGGCTTCTCCAATATTTGTTGAAAATCTGCTATGTGTGTACTCAGCACTCTACCAGGGTTAAAGAATCCACAAGGAAGCTCTCTTGAGGAACTTAGCATCAGCTTGGAGAGAAAAGCAGAACTTAGAGAATGACTCAAGACAGTAGGTGGGGGAAATGAGCAGTCAGTGTACCAGTTAGGTGCCTTTAAAATGAGGTCACAGCTGGTCGTGGTGGTGCATGCCTGTAATCCCAATGCTTGAGAAGCTGAGACAGGAGGATCTCAGGTTTGCAACCAGCCTCAGCAACTTAGTGAGACCGTGTTTCAAAATAAAAAATAAAATAGGGCTGGGGGTGTAGATCAGAGGCAGAATGCCCCTGGGTTTAGTTCCCAGTGCCCCCCCCAAATGAGTCACATTACCTATAGGGGGTTTGTACAAGGAAAAATGTCTCAGTTACCAAATTTCCCTACACTGGGACCTAGGGCAACTTGGAATATCACTAAAAATCATAAATTGCAGTATGAGTTGGGCCAATTAAACTGGACCAACTCTTTTTATCTGTCATTTATAGTTCTCAAAGGCAGAATTTGATTAGGTTGTTTGATTTCACTTGACAATAGGAATGGGGTAATTGGACAGAAATTGGGTGAGGCCTCCAAGGAGCACGTGGTATCTCTTAAATTTATACAGTATAAGGTCCTTTCTGGCTTGTGTAGCTGTTCCCATCCAATCTGATCCATGTCAAACTATTGTGGTTGGGATATCCAGGTTAGTTTTATTGTCAAAACATATTTATTGAGCTACAGAACTCTAGATGGAAGAACTAATTAATGTCACTTTTCTTTTTTTTTTTTGGTACTGGGAATTGAACCCAGAGGCATTCTACCTTTGAACTATACCCCCAGCCTTATTTTATTTTTATTTTGAAACAGGGTCTTGCTAGGTTGATGAGAGTCTCACTACTTGCTGAGGCTGTCCTCGATCCTGCAATCCTCCTCCCAGTACTCCCAAGTACTGGGATTACAAGCATGTGCCACCACGCCTGGCTGATGTCACTTTTCTTTATGGGAAATATTATGGATTCTTGCATTGTAAAAGATAAAAATAGAAGTTAAAGTACAAAAAATTCAAGAAATAGAGTGATATACAATAGATCACACGAGCCAGCTTCTCAATCTTTCTCAACCAAACTTGCTTAATTCACTTAAGTAGCCTTCCATTAGGCAATGCGCCCATCCTGCCCCCTGACAATCCACTTACTTTCTTTACTTAGGATAAGTAAAGAGTTCACATCCTTTATATGAACTATGATGCTTTGCTTTATCTGATGCCCAGCTTTATTTCATAAACCATTCTCTTGTTAAAAAGCTGTGCAACATTGACCTTATTTAAGTTCCACAAACATTCCATATTCTCAGCTCTTGGGCCTTCAATAAGCCATTTCCATTTCCCGAAATGCTCCTTTTCTTTCTCTTCTCCCTGCACAGGACTCACATCTCCAGCTACCACTCCATTCTTTCCCCATCTTACCCGCTCTCTCAGCACTCCACACCCCTCCCTCCAGCCCTATTTTTCCCTTTTATCACACATGGTGAGAAGGTATTTTAGCAAAATACCCAATTCTATGCTGAGAGAAGAGCAATATTTGCAGAAAAGTCTTTTTTCTTTTTGCAGTACTGGGGATTGAACCCAGGGACTTCTACCTCCGAGCTACACCCCAAGCCTTATTTTTTATTCTTTATTTTGAAACAGGGTCTCATTAAGTTGCGGAGGGCCTCACTAAGTAGCTGAGACTGGCTGAAAACCTGAGAGCCTCCTGTCTCAGCCTCCCAAGTACTGGGATTACAAGTGTGTGCCACCACGCTCGACTTTCATCTTGTTTTTAAAAATATGTTTGTGCAGGGCGTGGTGGCGCACGCTTGTAATCCCAGTACTTTGGGAGGCAGAGACCAGAGGATCCGGGTTCGCGGCCAGCCTCAGCTCTCTCTCTCTCTCTCTCTCTCACTCTCTCTCTCTCTATTTAGTGAGGCCCTCCGCAACTTTGTGAGACCCGGTTTCAAAATAAAGTATAAAAAATAGGGCTGGGGGTGTAGCGCAGAGGTAGAACGTCCCTGGGTTCAATCCCCGGTACCGCAAAAAAAAAAAAAAAAAGATGTGTTTCTGTGCTTGTTTTGTAGGTTCTTTACTCTGAAGACTCTGAAAGGCCTAAGTCAATTCAATTGGATTAAGGGAGGCCCCACTGTACCTTCCTCTGACTGAGTCAGTAGCAAGAATCCACATAGGCTTGACCAAACAGGGAACTGGTTGGATGGAGAGGATCCTGGGTATACAGCAGAGGGGAAGAAAGGGAAAGAGAAAAGCAGTCAAGAGTGAAAAGGGAACTAACCCCTGTAATCCCAGCAGTTAGGAGACTGAGACAGGAGGATCACAGGTTTGAGGACAGCCTCAGCAACATAGTGAGACTCTCAGCAACCTAGCAAGACCCTGTTGTTTGACCCAAACAAAAAATAAAAAAGGCCTGGGGGTGTAGCTCAGAGGTAGAATTTCCTTGGATTCAATCCCCTTACCAAAAAAAAAAAAACAAAAACAACAAACAAAAAACCAAGAGTGAAAAGGGGTCCTGTCTCTGTATAGAAGTAATCTCATGAAAAAAGTAACGGTCGCCATCCTCTGGATCCTATTCTGTGACTGGTTAAGTGGAGGCCTGCTCTTTCTGGGGAGTGACTGTATATGATTACCCTTCCAGACATTCTGGGAGCAGAACAAGGGTCGTAATTCAGATGTTTTGAAGGCCTGAAGGACTGAAGAAGTGAGAGGAAGCAATTCCCGGAACCCAGAGATAGAGGGCTATATGAAAAAGTCTCCCTGAGACCTCAGTCATGGACACAGCCAACTTACAATGATGTGCAGGGAGAAGCCTGAGGACTAAATAATAAAATCTCTCTCTCCTCCCTCATTGTTATCTCCTGAGGCTCGGGATTGGCCCAACTCAACAGGAAGCCCAATGGCAAGGGAGCCAGGGATAGGGCCCTTATATGTCAGGCAGAAAATAGGATAGTCCAGGACAGATTGAAAATATTCAGCATTGTACTGGTAGACTTATCCATCTTCTCTTTGAAGGGAAGCAATACAGGAAGTCAAATTATAACCATAAGGTTGCTCAGGGAGTATGGAATCACAGCAAAGAAAATTAGTTGGCCAATAGGGATTTTGCTGAGGCACTGGAATTTTGAGCTGGTATGTCAAGAAACGTACTGCTTTTTAGCACAGTCATGTAAACAATAGCCTTTTTATAATTCATTTTTCTTCATTTCTAGGGTACTGATTTTGTCATGTGCAGATTACAAATTTCATATATATATATATGCATACATGCATGTATAAAACTTCTAGTTAGGAACTACATCTTACTTAGACTCTTTTTATTTTCTATAGTTCCAACAACGGTGCTAAAAGTTAGATTTCTAATAACAATCATTTTTGCAAAAAATAATAATTAAAAAAAATTAATTCACAAGTGTCCCCATGTATATAAAGGGAAGAAGAAAATAGTAAATTCAAATTTATAAGTGTATTCCAGGTAGTCAGGTAGGGTCACTTAGTAACCAGCAATTCTGTAAAACTATAATTTATGTATATAGAATTCAAGTTTCAATCACAGAAGAATTACAAATTATTCCAAGACCAAGGATCTACTGCACAATTGACTATATTCACAATATTTCTATTCATTGAGGCCTCCCTGAGATTATGCTCAGATTACTTTGACTGGTTTGGGATGTTTTAACCTTTAATTACACTTTAACTGGAAATCTCTTCGGATTTGTAGTTTCTGATTTTTAAAAATTTTATTTCACCATTATGCATAAAATATACATGGATTAAATAATAAAGGAATAACCAGGTACTCCCCACTCAGTTTAGGAAGTAGAACATCACCACTCGATATCCCACCCTCTGTCCCTCTACTATCCCTCTCTGTTTCTCCCCTTCCAATGGGTATGTGCTACCGTGAATTTTGTAATTATCATTCTTGTGCTTTTCTTTATAGTTTTATCACAAATGGATGTAACCCTAAAACAACAAATTGTTTAGTTTTCCATGTTTTTTAACCCTATATAACTGAGACCATATAGTTATTTTCTCCTACAGCTTGCCCCCTTTCCTCCCTCCATGTACAGGTTTATGAAATTTGTCCTTGTTGATATACGTACTTAAAACTTATTTTCACTCTGGCATTATAGTCCATTTTGTGAATAAACCTTGATTTATTCATTAAATTTCTTGTCAGTGAGTATTTGAATTACTATGGTTTTTTGTTTGTTTCTTTTTATTTTTACTCTTTGGAACAATGCTGTCATTAATACAATGGTACATGTTTCCTGGGTAAGAATTTCTTAAGGCTATATACTTGAGAAAGGAATTGTTGGATTATGTACTCAACTTTATTTGAAATGCTGTGGAGATTTCCAAAGTGGTTTAAAACAATTCCCACTTTCACCCAAAGTATTTAAGAGTTCTTATTGTTCCATACCCTTATTAATACTCCATATTGACCTATTTTAAAATTTTGCCAGGGATGTCATTCTAAAAATGACTCAGCATATCTTTATCTTTTTATCCTTTCTAATTTCATTTTTGGATTCAACTTTATCCTCAATTTGGAAGAATCTTTTCATCACCTCCTTGTATCACCTGTACTTTTTAGCTCTGACTTTCTTTTTTATTTTATTATTATTATTTTTTTTACGGTACTGGGGATAGAATCCAGGGGCATTATACCTCCTAGCTACACCCCCAGCCCCATTTTTTATTCTTTTTATCTTGAAACAGGGTCTCCCTAAGTTGTGGAGGGCCTCACTAAGTAGCTGAGGCTGGCCATGAACCCGGATCCTCCTGTCTCAGCCTCCCAAGTACTGGGATTACAAGCATGTGCCACCACGCCCATCCTTAGCTCTCACTTTTTTTTTTTATTTTCACTTTGGTGTTAACATACATGCACATAGCTCTTGGTGTCCCTCCCTCCCCCCCGCCTCTCCCCCCATGTAGCACTGAGAATGATGTTGGTATAATCTCATATGTACACATTGTTTATGATAGTAATTCCATAGATTCACTTCTTTCTTGCCCTTCCCCTTCCTTTGTACCCATTCCCTTGCACCACTGAAGGTTTTTTTGTTGTCATTGGAGTCTCTTTTGTGTCCCCACTACTCCCTAGGTTGCGCATGTTAATGAAAACATATGTCCCTTCTTTTTTTGTGATTGGCTAATCTCACTTAACATAATGTTCTCCAGATCTTTCCATTTTCTTGTGAATGCTGTTATTTTGTTCTTCTTTATTGCTGAGTAGAATTCCATTGTGTGTATTTCCCATAATTTTGTAATCCATTCATCTGTTGATGGACATCTAGGTTGGTTCCATAATTT
>PVJS01057769.1:0-11965 GCA_004027185.1 Glis glis
GTGAGGCCCTCCGCAACTTCGTGAGACCCGGTTTCAAAATAAAGTATAAAAAATAGGGCCGGGGGCGTAGTGCGGAGGTAGAATGCCCCTGCGTTCAATCCCCAGTACCGCAAAAAAAAAAAAAGAGTCAATTCTACCAAACATTAAGAAGATTAACAGCAATCCTATTCAAACTTTCTCAAAAGATTGAAGGGAAGGAAACACTTCCAAACTCATTTTATGAAGCCAGTATTTCCCTGGCTTCTTAAAATACCAAAGCCAGATGAAGACACTGCAAGAAAATAAAACTACGGGCCAATATCCCTGATGAACATGGATACAAAAATCTTCAACAAGAGACTAGCAAACTCATTTCAGTGATGGATTAAAAGGATCATATACCATGACCAAGTAGGATTTCTCCCTGGGAGGAGAGAACATTTTGTTCTTTCCTTAATTTTTTTTTTTTTGGAACTGGGGATTGAACCCAGGCTTTTTTTTTTTTAACCCCCAAACTACACTCATAGCCCTTTTTATTTTTATGTTTTTGAATCAGGGACTTGCTAGGTTGCTGAGGGTATCGCTAAGGTGCTGAAGCTAGCCTCAAACCTGTGATCCTCCTGTCTCAGCCTCCCAAGTACTGGGATTAAAGATGTGCACCACCACGCCTGGCTATGAACATTTCAATGTACCCAAATCAATTAATGCCATAAACCACATTAATAGAATGAAAGACAAAAATCATATGATCATCTGAACACAGGCAGAAAAAGCATTTGACAAAATTTAGCACCCTTTCATGACAAAAACTCTCAACAAACTAGGCATATTATGCACTTACTTCAACATAATAGAAACTGCATATGACAAACCCACAGCTAACATCATCCCTGACGGTGAAAAACTGAGAAGCTGCTGGGGTGTGGTGGTGCACATCTGAAATCCCAGTACTTGGGAGGCTGAGACAGGAGAATCACAGGTTCAAGGACAGCCTCAGCAAGTAGTGAGACTCAGCAACCTTGCAAGACCCTGTTTCAAAATTTTAAAAAAAGGGCTGAGGGTGTGGCTCAGAGGTAGAATGTCCCTGAGTTCAATCCCCAGTACCACACACACACACACACACACACACACACACACCTAAATACTTTTCCTCTAAGACCAAGAACAAAGCAAAGATGCCCACTCTCACCACTTTATTCTGCATAGTACCAGAAATCCCAGCCAGAGCAATCAGACAAAAAAAGAGAGTAAGAGAGGAAGAAAATAAAAGATAACTTCAAAAATCAGAAAAGAAGTAAGATTATATGTTTACAGATGACATCACTTACATGTAGAAAACCTGGGTTCCATCTCCAGTATCAAGGGAGGCTGAGACAGGAGGATCCCAGTTTCAAGGCTAGCCTCAGCAACTTAGTGAGGTCCTCAGCAACTTAGCAAGACTCTGTATCAAAATAAAAAATAAAAAAAGGAGCCAGGCTTGGTGGTACACACCTATAATCACAGTACTTGGGAGGCTGAGGCTGGAGAATTGCAGGTTCAAGGCCAGCCTTAGCAATTTAGTGAGACTCAGCAACCTAATGAGACCCTGTTTCAAAATAAAACAAAAAAAGTTTGGGGGTGGAGCTTAGAGATAGCATGTCCTTGGGTTCAATCCCCAGTACCACAAAAAAAAGAGGTAAGTGTTCTTAATACAAAAACCAAACAAACAACCCCCCAAAACAAAACAAAAAACAAGCTGGGTATGGTGGCACATGCCTATAATCCCAGCTACTCAGGAGGCTGAGACAGGAGGATCTCAAGTTCAAAGACAGCCTCAGCAACTTAGCAAAACCCTGTCTCAAAAGTAAATAAACAAGCCGGGCGTGGTGGCGCATACTTGTAATCCCAGTACTTTGGGAGGTGGAGACTGGAGGATCTGGGTTCATGGCCAGCCTCAGCTCGCTCTCTCTCTCTCTCTCTCTCTCTCTCCCTGTCTCTCTCTCTCTCTCTCTCTCTCTCTCTCTCTCTTTCTCTCTCTCTCTCTCTCTCTACCTAGTGAGGCCCTCCACAACTTCGTGAGACCCGGTTTCAAAATAAAGTATAAAAAAAAAATAGGGCCGGGGGTGTAGCCCCTGGGTTCAATCCCTCGTACGGCAAAAAAAAGTAAATAAACAAATAAAAATAAAAAGAGCTAAAGATGTAGCTCAACGGTAGAGCACTTGCCTAGAATGTGCAAGGCCCTGCAATTAATCCCTAGTACAGGGGGAAAAAATTCCCTGTACTCAGGGCATGAGGAAATTTTGTGTGTGTGTGTGTGTGTGTGGCACGAGGGATTGAACCCAGGGGCATTCTACCTCTGAGCTACACCCTATTTTATTTTTATTTGGAAATAGGGTCTCGCTAGGTTAATGAGAGTCTCGCTACTTGCTGAGACTGTCCTCGAACCTATGATTCTCCTGTCTCAGCCTCCCAAGTACTGGGATTACAAGCATGTGCCACCATGCCCTGCTGAGGAAAATTTTTTGATGGATAGTTTATTACTTTGTGGTCTATTTGTGTATGTTTATGTCCAAACTCATCAAATTATATATATTAAAATGTATGTTTTTATATATCAGTTATTCTTCAATAAAATTACTAAATAAGATAAAATATATTACTAAAAATAAGAATATTCCTCTTTCCATTTTATTTATTGCTCATCAAATTAACAAAAATCTCACAGGAACAGTATTAAGGGCTGACAAGGGTGATGGAAAATAAGAATTTTCACACTGCTGGGTGTCAGTCTAATTTCGGAAAGCTTTCCTGGAGAAAAAATGGACATTGTATTTGAAACTTTAGTCTGAATGTACCTTTTGACCAAGAAATTCTATTTCTGAGACCTGTGTACAAAAATTTTCACACACATGCACTGAGAAATATACGTTAGTATTTTTCTAAAACATTGCAATTATATTTAAAAACCCTATGAAGAATATAAATAATTGCAATAAGAAAATGGCAAAATAAATTTGTAGTATATACATATCATGAGAAACTATCCAGCCATTAAAAAGAATAAGATTAGATCAGAGGACAGTAAATTATGATCCATAGGCTAAATCTGTCCTGCAGTTTGTATTGCAGGGCCCACAACTGCGAATGTTTTTCACATTTTTAAATAGGCATGCACACACACATACATAGAAAGAAATTGAAGAATATGTCACAGAGATTATATGTAGCCTGCAGAGCCTAAAATATTTACTTTATAGGGAGTTCCCTGACCCCTGTTAAATCGTTATCTTCTTGTTCTGACATGGAAAGATATCCAAGCAAAGTTATAGACTGGATTGTCATATTTATGTTTTTAAAAATTCTTAGATATGTGCGCCTGTGTATATATGTTCATACACAAGCACAAACAAAAAATTGACAGATGGCCAGTAAGCTGCTGTCAGTGGTTTCCTCTGGGAAAGAAGCGGGATCTTAGGGGGCTAGGAGGAACATTCCCATTTTTCTCTACAGACTTCCGTTTTGTCCTTATCTTTTACAAACAGGAAATATTCATGTATTACTTTTATAATTGTGTGTGGGGGGTAACTCAGGATTGAACCCAGGGGCATTCTACCTCTAAGTACAACCCTAGCCCTTTTTATTTTTTGTTTTTGAAACAGGGTCTCACTAGGTTGCTGAGAATCTCACTAAATTGCTGAGGCTGTTCTTGAACCTGCAATCCTCCTGTCTCAGCCTCCCAAGTACCAGGATTATAGGCATGCACCACCACGCCCAGCCTACTTTTATAATTTAAGTATAATAAAAGGAATAATAATAAGTTGGCAAAGGTACTAAGATGCATATGGCAGACTAATACTCAATATATATATTTTTCCAGTACTCAGGATTGAACCCAGGGGGGCTCTACCACTGAGCTACATCCACAGCCCCCTGCATCCCCCCCCTTTTTTTTTGCTGCAGAGGCTTACTAAATTGCTGAGGCTGGCCTCAAATCTGTGATCTTCCTGCCTCAGCCTCCCAAATTGCTGGGATTACAGAGGTGAGCCACCATGCCCAGCAAACCTCATCTTTTTCTAGTGTGCCTTCTTCTATTGCAGGGGATGAAATATAAGGGGGGAAAAATCCTACATCTTCCAGACCACCTTGCAGCTAGGCCTCTGGACATAATTTAGGTTCCTCAAAACAGATGATGAGGTAGGAGCCCTGCCATTTTGGGTTTGTTGTTGTTGTTGTACTGGGGATTGAACCCAGAGGCATTCTACCACCAAGCTACACCCCCAGCGCTTTTTATTTTTTGTTTTGAAACAGAGTCTCACTAGATTGCTGAAAGTCTCGCTGTCCTCAAACCTGTGATCCTCCTGCCTCAGCCTCCCAAGTACTGGGATTACAGGTGTGCACCACCACGCCCGGCTCTTTTTTTTTTCCCCCTTCCTATATTTCTGTTTTAAAACTGGTCCAGAAACCTGAGTTTTCTCTGTAGAGGAATTCTCAGCACTCGGGCACGCGCTCTGCTGTCAAGAGGCAGGCGACAGTGGCAGCTGTGGTCAGCTCTGGAGTTGGCAGCGGTGGGGGCAATTTTCCACTCACGAGGGCTCCCTGACGGAATCCGCGGTGAGACGACCACAGCCAGCAACTGTGGTGGCACCGTCCCAAAGCAGCACATGGCTTCCTGAAAATAGAACGCACACAGCCTCCTTGGCGGCGGGACCCCGCGGGTGTGCGCAGAGATCCATTTCCAAGCGCTTGGCCTAGAATCGGTTTCTTTAGGCCTCCAGATAGCGGCACTAACCCTAACCCCACCTGAACAGTAACCTGCCCGAGTCTGAAGATGGAGGGTAACAAGAGGAAAGAGGGAATCCCAAGGAGGTTGTGTTTGTTCTTTCTAATCCGCACAGCAACATAAGAGGCAGAGAAAAGAGGCTAAACCCGATGACGCTCCTAGGACAGGGTCATCAGATTATTAAACAGCAAAACGGGGACATGAACCAAATCAGTCTGGGTACGAAAGCCATGTTTTCCACACATACAAAAGCAGTTGTGTCAGCTTGGTAATCGTGATCCTCAGGTTGATCGTGGAGGCAGCGGTGCATTAAGTAAAAATCCACACATGCATAGCAGGAGGACAGAGGTCTGGTGTGACCCAGGGCATCTCTCTTTTTTTTCTTTTTTGGTACTGGGGATTGAACCCAGGGGCATTCTACTTCTAAGCTACACCCCCAGGCCCTTTTATTTTAAAATAGTGTCTCAGCCAGGTGTAGTGGCGCGCACTTGTAATCCCAGTACTTGGGAGGCTGAGACAGGAGGATCACAGGTTCGCGGCCAGCCTCAGCTACTTAGTGAGGCCTTCTACAACTTAGTGAGATCCTGTTTCAAAATAAAGAATAAAAAATAGGGCTGGGGTGTAGCTCAGAGGTAGAATGCCCCTGGGTTCAATCCCTAGTACCACATACACAAAAAAAATAGTGTCTCATTAGGTTGCTGAGGCTGGCCTTGTGCTGTGATCCTCCTGTCTCAGTTTCCCGGATCCTGGGATTACAGGCATGTGCCACCATGCCCAACTCCAGTGTATCTTTTTTATTTTTTTTGTAGTACTGGGGATTGAACCCAGGGGCACTCTACCTCTGAGTTACACCCCCCTCCCAAGCCCTATTTTATTTTATTTTGAAACAGGATCTTGCTAAATTGCTGAGGGCCTCACTAAATTGCTGAGGTTGGTCTCAGCCTCCCAAGTACTGGGATTACAGGCTTGGGCCACCTTGTCCAGCTCCAACATACCTTTTTTTTTTTTTTTTGGTGGTACTAGGGATTAAACCCAGGGGAATTCTACTCCTAGGCTACACCCCCAGCCCTACTTTTTTTTAAATTTTTTATTTTGAAACAGGGCCTCACTAAATTGCTGAGGCTATCCTCGAACCTGGGATCCTCCTGTCTCAGCCTACTGGGATTACAGGCATCGGCCACCTTGCCCAGCTCCAATGAATCTTTGAAGCAAACTTCCATTTGGCACACATAGCAGCTACATGTAGTACCAGAGCCTCTTACGCTACCACAATGTTGTAAGGCCTGATATCCCTTTCTGCTTTTTCTCTATGTCACCGTCTCCATTTCCTGCTCCAACAGCATCCAAAGAGGAAAATATCCCTTTGGATGGAAGTTAAAATATTTAAAAGCAGTCACTTCTGCCTTCCAAGGGGCCACAACACACGCACACTTCACATCAAGGGCAAGAAATTTCTTCCCTGCCTCCATCTGCAAACCGACATTGGTGGAGGAGAGAAAGAAAAAGGAAGACAGAAATTTCCGCCTTTTTTGAGTTATTAAACCGTGTGATACAGAGTAGCTGGTGCATTGTTTTTGGCAGATTACTAATGAGGCTTTGCCTATAAGATGAAAGACCTGAAGTAGTAAGAGAAGTAGAGAATATAAATTAGTAGCAACCCAGGAAAAAGAGACTAGGTATCTTGGTTCAGGTTTTCTCCAAAAGCGGCCCCTGGGGAAGGGCCTCCGCGTAGGCAGTTTGTTTGGGAGGCGTTGCCAGGAAACAGAAGCGAGGGAGTGGGCAGAGCGCAACACAGGGGAGAGAGGGCCTCATGCAGGATATTACTAGGGGATGACTGGCATGAGCAATTATGTCTCAGCCTTGCTGGCACCTCGGAGGAGCAGTGTAGAACATGCCACAGAATGTCCCCCTGGGACACTGGGAAGTAGGGTTTTATTTATCTATCTGTGACCTTTCTCAGTGGAGGGTTGGCACTGGGGCATCAACCCCCCTGTCCTTGGCTTGTGTTCAAGAAAGCCCTTAGGTAATGAAGTACTTAGGGCTTTGAGGTAAGGAATGGTTGGCGGGCCCGAGAACTGGCCAGCAAAGTGGCAGGTGACCTGAGAGTGGGCAGGTGGCTCTGCAGAGGGACAGAGACTCTTTAGGGGAGGTTGAATAGAACTAGTTGTTATGATCCAATTTCTGGGCTCTGAATAATCACTCAAATCTGCTACATGTATAAACACCCTACGTGAGGGCACCTCTGAAGGAAGGCAGAAAAACTCATCGTTCGAAAGTAACTGCGTTCCAAGTCTGTGTTACTGCCAAAGAGAAGAGTCAAGAGGGCGGAGAGGGAGATGAACAGGTCAGTGGCAGCTGGAGCCAGAGGTGACAGAGGTGATCAAGGTGCTCTTACAGAGATTAATGGGAGAACAACTCCATTTTTTTTATACTAAAGATTGAACCCAGGGGCGCTCTACCTCCAAGCTGCACCCCCAGTCTTTTTTATTTTAAAATAGGGTCTCCCTAACTTGCTGAGGGCCTCACTAAGTTGCTGAGGCTGGCCTTGAACCTGCAATCCTCCTGTCTCAGCCTCCCAAGTACTGGAATTACAGGTATGCGCCACTGCACACATGAACTCCCTCCATTTCTACACGCCATTTACTGCAGCTCACTCTCCTCCTTCTCCCAGGACTCAGGAATGTAGCCAGGGCACGGGCACAGAGGGCAAGCTGAGTAGCATACACCATGGCACCATGCTCTGAATCATGCCCTTTCTTGCCAACACTGCCCTCTCACTGCCTTTGAAACAAACCTGTGCACTTGGACTCTTTCCTCCCTTAAGATGATTTCTTTTCCACAAGGCCCCTAATGCAAAAAGACAGACCCTCCCTGGCACACGTCGGCTTTCCAGATCATGCCCAGGCAAGTCTGCATCCTGGGCTGAACCATGGAGCAGCGGTCCCTGCTAGAAAGCTGCTGGAGGGGTGATGGCATCGGTCCTCGGGGTGGCTGGCTGATTGCCCCCTCGCTGAAATAGACCACTGTGTCAGCAGTTCCACCAGCACTCAGAGAGGGACCCTGCGGTGAGCCAGAAAGAGCTGTTTTTCTGTCCACTGGCAAATAGCTGCAAGACAAAGCCTGGTCCTTTGGAGCATTAGCTGGGATTTTAGACCACGGGCAAATTAACCACATTCCTGCACAGTGGGGCTCCACGGAGGAAAACCTGGAGAGCTGCTAAGTGGGAAACTGCAGCGGGGAATGAATGAACTTGCCAGGGTTAAAACAGGCAAATTCCAGGTCCTGCCTGAAGATGGGGAAGGAGCTCTTAAGATTCCCTCAAGCTCCCTTTTCAGAGTTCCCAGTTCTGGGCTGGGTCAAAGTTTCCAACCATTTTACTTTCCATCCCAGTGTCCCTTGAGTCCTCTGAGTCCCATCCTGCAGTTGCCGCAGCCCCCCGGCCTTCCTGCTCAGATTTGATGGCCTGTCACTTGAGCCACCTACGACTACAGAAACTCATTTTGACTGGGAAGGAAGGGCCAGGTTATCATGATGCTGCCAAAAGGGGATCTGTTTTTTTAATTTCCATTCCTGTGAAAGATCAGTAAACATCTTCTCTGGAAACACAGAACAGAGGCCTACCCAGAGAAAAGGATGCAAGTGCTCAGAGAACAAACACGGCCATGCCTGGTTGCAGCAAGCAAAAGCCAACAGTGACCTGCATGCGAGACAAAGAGCTGTGAGTCGTGGATAAGAAACACACACCGGATGCTTCTCCCTCGGCCACACTGGGAGGGTGTTATCACCCAGTGTCTTGCATAGGGAAAGCTACTATCAAAATCCATCAAATATCTCTTATATTTTGTTATATTAAAAAGTACCCCTAGCCGGGTATGGTGGTGCACGCTTGTAATCCCAGTACTTGGGAGGCTGAGACAGGAAGATCGCAGGTTCACAGCCAGCCTCAGCAACTTAGTGAGGCTCTCTGCAATTTAGTCAGACCCTGTTTCAAAATAAAGAATGAAAAATAGGACTGGGGGTGTAGCTCGGAGGTAGAATGCCCCTGGGTTCAATCCCCAGTACTGCAAAAAAGTACCCCTAAATCAAATGGGCTAAGTTATTCTGCAATAACAAACAACCCCCCACATCTCAGGTGCTTGAAACAACTAAGGCTTATTCTCATTCTCAATGCACATTCATCTTACCTTGGCTGCGGGCTCTGCTCCAAGTCTACTCATTCCTGGACGCAGGAAGAGGGAGCAGACACTATCAGACACAGAGAAAGAGGATATGGTGTTATTGACTGAATTCTGAAAACTCAAGAAAAGGAAGAGGCAGCTCCCTTCCCTCCTCACAGGATCATCTTAGGATCCTTTCTCAAACCACTCTAGTTACTATTTATATTTCTATTAGTATCTTGCCAGTCCTTTAAAATAAGCCAGGTACAGTGATACACACCTGTAATCTCAGTACTTAGAAGGCTGAGACAGGAGGATCCCAAGTTTAAAGCCAGTCTCAGCAATGTAGCGAGACCCTGTTTCCAAATAAAAAAGGGCTGGGGTTATAGCCCGGAGGTAGAATGCCCCTGGGTTCAGCCCCCAGTAACAAAAATAAAAAATATAAAAGGGCTCGGGGTGTAGCTCAGTGGTTAGCACCCTTGGATTCAATCCCAATACCATAAAAAATAAAAATACTCAGGTTTCACTTGTCCACCCCATTTCCTCTTATTTCTACTCAAACCACTTGTTCTGGCTTCCTTTTTGGTAGTCCAACTAGAGCTGCCCTTGTTCAGGTCACCAAAGACTTCCTTATTGTTTAAACCAAAGGATACTTTTCCCCTTTAACCCTACTGCTCATCTCGGAAGGATTTCAGTCTGACAGCCATAACCTTCTTTAAGACTTTTTATTTAGCAATAGGACCCTGGAATATTTTTAAACACCAGGTATCATAAGTATTCCAGGATGCATTATTAAGTAACAAGAATTTTTTAAGAAAATAACCATCTTTCCATTATCACTTCTGACAAAATCAACAAGGAATCCTTTACTTATCTCATTTAAAACCCAGTGTGTAAACTGGGTGTGATGGTGCATACCTATAATCCCAGTACTTAGGAAGCTGAAACAGAAGGTTTGAGGGTAGCCTCAGCAACATAGCAAGCCCCTCAGCAACTGAATGAGACCCTGTTTCAAAACAAAAAAATAAAAAGGACTGGGGGTGTAGCTCAGAGGTAGTATGCCCCTGGGTTCAATCCCAGTACCCAAACAATAATACCCAATGTATAGAAGGGCGTGGTGGTGCACACCTGTAGTCCTCTAGTCCTTGGAGGCTGAGACAGGAGGATGCCAGGCTTGAGGCCAGCCTCAGCAACACAGGGAGACCCTGTTTCAAAATTTAAAACAAAAAAAATTTTAAAGGGCTAGGGGTAGGCCAGGCGTGGTGGTGCATGCTTGTAATCCCAGTACTTGGGAGGCAGAGACTGGAGGATACGGGTTCACGGCCAGCCTCAGCTACTTAGTGAGGCCCTCCGCAACTTCGTGAGACCTGGTTTCAAAATAAAGTATAAAAAATAGGGCTGGGGGTGTAGCTCAAAGGTAGAACACGTTCCATCCCTGGTACCGCAAAATAAATAAATAAATAAATATAATAAAATAAAATAAAGGGCTAGGAGTGTAGCTCAGAGGTAGGATGCCCCTAAGTTTAATGCCCCTGGGTTCAATCCCCAGTACCAAAAAAAAAAAAAAGCCCAAAAATATGTATTAAGATTTCCCTGGGAACCGGGGATATAATGCTCAGGAGCAGAGCACTTGCCCAGCATGCATTTTCCCAGGCTGTCTCAAAGACAATCAGGATTCATACAAGGTCTGCACTTTTTATCTGGTTATGATGGCCTTATATCTCCTTTGTTTTATAACAGTTCTTCCCCTCCCCTTTCATCCTCATATCAAAAATTTGAAGAATAATTATCCTTTAGAATGTTCCACTTTGTGTGTGTGTGTGTGTGTGTGTGTGTGTGTGTTACTGAGGATGAACCCAGGCACATTCTACCTCTAGGCTACACCTCTACTCCTATTTTTTTTACTTTGAAACAGGGTCTTGCTAAGTTGCTGAGAGTCTCCCAAGTACTAAAATTATAGGTGTGCACTACCGTACCCTGCTTAAAATACTGGGTTTTGTGTGTGTGTGTGTGTGTGTGTGTGTGTGTGTGTGTGTGTGTTACATTCTACCTCCAAGCTATACCCCCAACCCTATTTTTATTTTTATTTTGAAACAGGGTCTCACTAGGTTGATTAGTCTCACTACTTGCTGAGGCTGTCCTTGAACCTGTCATCTTCCTGTCTCAGTCTTCCAAGTACTGGGATAACAAGTGTGTGCCACCACACCTGGCTAAAATGCTGTATTTTAAAGTCACTTGAAGTAATTTTTTTTCTCTATGGATAGGCTACCAACTTGATATATAGTTAGGTTCATTAGTTTCAGTTTGTTTTCAATTCTTAAGGATTGCCCTCTTTATTTGATTCAGTTTTGTTCTCTTAATTAAGTAAAACAAACATGGCTACAAAGACAAAAATTATTTCTCAAGGCACATCTGGAAAGCCCAGGCTGGCCTTGAACTTTGGATCCTCCTGCTTCAGCCTTCCAAGTAGCTGGAATTGATTATGGGGAGGGGGATCTGACCCTGGCAGCTGACAGATGACCTATTTCAAAGCTGACATCTTTTCCTCCTTTGCCCTTCCCCCTTTCCTTCACCCCCTGTTAACAAATAACATGTTCTTATCTGTTTACTGACAGAAGGGAACCTGGCACCTGTGGATCCGAATAAGACCTGGCTCAAGGAAGACCTAAACATGAACCGTGTCCCTTGTGATAAGAATGGACTCAAGGAAGACTCAGATATGAATTGTGCACCTTCTGACAAACACACCAGCACCAGCGTGACCCTGGCCTGTGAATCTGAATAAAAACTGACTCAAACACTTAAACACGAATTGCATCCCTTCTGATACGACACCAGCATGACCCTGGAAAGCTAACTCTTAAAAAGCACTGTATTCCTTTATTCAAGGACAATCCAGAAGCCGGGCGTGGTGGCGCACGCTTGTAATCCCAGTACTTTGGGAGGCGGAGACTGGAGGATCCGGGTTCGTGGACAGCCTCAGCTCTCGCTCTCTCTCTCTCTCTCTCTCTCTCTCTCTCCCTGTCTCTCTCTCTCTACCTAGTGAGGCCCTCCGCAACTTCGTGAGCCC
>PVJS01057770.1:0-11965 GCA_004027185.1 Glis glis
AAAGAAAGAAAGAAAGAAAGAAAGAAAGAAAGAAAGAAAGAAAGAAAAAAATAGGGCTGGGGGTATAGCTTGGAGGTAGAATGCCCCTGGGTTCAATCCCCAGTGCCACAAAAAAAAAAATAATAATAGGGCTGGGGGTGTAACCCGGAGGTAGAATGCCCCTGGGTTCAATCCCCAGCACCACCAAAAATAAAAAGATTAAAATTAAAATTCTCACGGTCAGCCTCAGCTTCTTAGTGAGGCCCTCCGCAACTTCGTGAGACCCGGTTTCAAAATAAAGTATAAAAAATAGGGCCGGGGGTGTAGCTCAGAGGTAGAACGCCTCTGGGTTCAATCCCTGGTACCGCAAAAAAAAAAAAAAAAAAAAAAAAAAAAGCCGGGGGTGGTGGCACACACTTGTAATCCTAGTACTTGGGAGGCGGAGACCAGAGGATCTGGGTTCTCGGCCAGCCTCAGCTACTTAGTGAGGCCCTCCACAACTTCGTGAGACCTGGTTTCAAAATAAGTATAAAAAATAGGGCCGGGGGTCCCCGGTACCACCAAAAAAAAAAATTAAAATTAAAAACTAAAAAATAAAGCCGAATGTGGTGGCGCACGCTTGTAATCCCAGTACTTGGGAGGCGGAGACCGGAGGATCTGGGTTGGAGGCCAGCCTCAGTTACTTAGTGAGGCCCTCCACAACTTCGTGAGACCTGGTTTCAAAATAAAGTATAAAAAATAGGGCTGGGGGTGTAGCTCAGAGGTAGAACGCCCCTGCGTTCAATCTCCGGTACCGCAAAAAAAAAAAAAAAAATATATATATATATGTATGAAGCCCGGCATGGTGGCCCACGCTTGTAATCCCAGTACTTGGGAGGCTGAGACGTGAGGATCCGGGTTCACAGCCAGTCTCAGCTTAGTGAGGCCTGCCGCAACTTAGTGAGACCCTGTTTCAAAATTAAGAATAAAAAATAGGGCTGGGAGTGTAGCCTGCAGGTAGAAGGCCCCTGGGTTCAATCCCCGGTACCACACACACACACACACACACACACACACACACACACAAAATATATATATGTATGTATGTATGTATGTATGTATATGTATGTGTATATATACACATATACACATATATATCACATACATATGCACATACACACACATATATGTCTATCTATATGGAGATCCCAGCATTAGCATAGCTCTGCCCATCTCGGAGCGGACTGTGGGGAGATCCCCAAGGCCTGGGCTCCCCGGGAAGGAGGGAGGCCTGCAGGAGCTTCCCAAGGCTGGGGAGGAGGAGACTGTAAGGTGAGGCAGGGGTCTCCACGCTGTCTGCACGTCTGGCTTGCGGGTATCCATCGAGACAGGAAAGAAGACTCGGGCCCCAGACAGATCTGGGGAGGGGGCCGTGCGGGTGGGGGCCCCGAAGAAGAGACGACAGGCGGCTGCCTGCAGGCCCCGGCAGACGCTGGACGCCCTCCTGCCGCCAGACACGCCCCCGGACGCCCTGGACCTCCTTCAGCGACTCCTGGTGTTTGCCCCGGACAAGCGGCTCAGCGCAGCCCAGGCACTGCAGCACCCCTACGTGCAGAGGTGGGGGCGCGGCAGTGGGAGCCCAAGGGGCTATTCCGTCACAGTCCGGGCCCTGCATCCCCTGCACCCACCTTCCTGGCCCTGCAGGTTCCACTGCCCCCAACGTGAGTGGATCCGGGGGGCTGATGTGCGGCTTCCGGAGCTTGAAGGAGACCCGCTCTCGGCCCCCGAGTATCGCAGCCGTCTCTACCAGGTGCTCGGCCCTCCACTGCCACCGTCCCTTTCCGTGAGCCCTCACCTACCTCAGCGAAACCCAATTCCGCCCACGCCCTGCACCTCTGAGCGCTTCTCCCCTCCAGCAGATGATCCTGGAGCGAAGGGGCAGCGGCCGCACCCCGAGAGAGGGGGGCTGGGGGAGCCCCGCCTCCGCCTCCCGGGCCCGGGCCCCCCAGCTCCCCGCCGGGACGCCTGCGCGGAACCCCGGTCCCAGGCCTCAGAGTAGCCCCGGTCGTGACCCGGAGCACGGTGTGTGAGCTTTACCAGCGCCCCACGCGGAGCACCGCCCCGACCCCTTCCCTGGGGGCGCCAATATGCAGACAGGACCTAATCCTGGGCATGATCTTCACGCCCCACAGAAGCCCCCGGTGCAGCCAGGAACATTCCCAGGCAGAGCGCGGCGCCCCTGCGCCAACCTCCGCCCCCGGGCAGGGGAGAAAGGCCCCCCGGGGCGACAGCGGAGCCCCCCTGGGGATCCTCAGGGGTGAGTCTTGGGGGGTGGGTACGGGAGGGGCCCGCCCGCTCGCTGTACCTTTCAGTGACGTGTGACGCGCCCCTTCCTAGGTGAAGCCTAGCCTGAGAGGCGTGGCACCCTCGCTGACCTCGCAGGCCGCAGCCCAGGCCGCCAACCAGGCCCTGATCCGCAGCGAGCCGGCCCGGGACGGCGGGCTGAGGGCGGCCGGCGCGCGACTGGTGAGCCAGGCAGCCCATCCCAGCCCCTTCCTGAGCCGGCTCGTGCCTCTCAGGGCCCCCACCTCGCTCCCCTCTGACGCCGACCCCGCCCGCCTGCAGGTCCCTCCCCGGCCTCCGCGGGAGGCCCCGGAGCCCAGGCCAGGCCGTCCCGGCCGGAGGATGTTCGGCACCTCGGCCTCGCTGGGGGCCCAGGGGGCCGCCAGGGCCGCGCTCGGGGGCTACTCCCAGGCCTACGGGACCGTGTGCCGATCGGCGCTGGGCCGCCTGCCCCTGCTCTCCGGACCCCGAGCGTGAGCCGCCTCCCCGCTCCCCGCGCATCTAGGGTGCATCACAGCGTTCCTCCCCAGCTTCTCTGGGCCTCTATGGAGGCGCAGACAAGGTGGCTTCCCCGGCCCCAATGACTTCCTCCAATAAAGTCTTGTTTGTCCCAGCCCAAATAGCCATCTTTCGCCCACTCCCTTCTGAGGGACTTCCTTCCTAGGCCGCACCACCCCCTGGCTGAGAGTCTCCACCCTTTCCAGGAGCCCACCCTCTTCTAAGGAGCCTGCCACCCCTACCCTAAAATCACCACCCCACGTCTAGGACAGGAGTCCAGTGCAGAGCTGCAGGGGCCCTGTCTGCTCTTACTCTGTGCTTCTGCCCACCCAGCCCCAGCCTAGGGTTTCCCTCATAGATTCCCAAACTCCCTGGCTTATCACCCCCTTTACAGAAAAAGGAAAAAATTCAGTGCCCGCCCTGGGCGCTTCCACTACCCTCTTATTTTTATTCAACCTTCCCAGTTGTACCTGAGGCTACTACTGATTACTACTGCTTCCATGGAAGGTTCCAGCACCCCCCCATCACCAGACTTGGGAACTTATATTAGACCAATGCTCCCTAAGGCTGGCCTGTGGGGGTGCCCTGGGGCCAGCTTCCTTTGTCCCTGAAGGCCATCAGATCCCAGCCTGGGCCAGCTACAAGGTCTAAGCTGCCCCCAGGATGGTCCAGTAGGGCAGGGATTTGTGGACCCATTGCCGGCCTAGGGACTGTGTTTGTGACCCTGAGCCAGAGAGGGAGAGAGGGAGGGGCAGTCCTCCATGCCCCTTCCCCTTTATGGATGACTATAGCCTGTGCCCCACCAAGTGACAGGCTCCTGGTTTGTCTACAGGCCTTGGTAGGAGGGTGGGGGACCCCTGGAGATGTTCTCTTGGGCTCAAGGCTACTTTCTCTAGTCACGACCAGGCGAAGGGCCTGGTATATGTTCAGGCTGGGAGTGTGGGGGCTGAAAAGATGGAAGGGGCCCAGTGGGATCCATGGATGCCCCGTGCCACACCTGACCCTGGGCTGGGGCTGAACACAGGAAGGCAGCTTCCCCACTGCCTGGCTGGAGGAGCTCATGGCTGAAAGGCACTGGCCTCTGTGGGGGAATGGGCAGGAAGGAGGAAGCATAGGCAGGGCAGGGGCAGGCAGGGGCAGGGGCCTGCACTGCAAAGGTGCTGGGCCTGGGCTGCAAGAGAGATTCAGGAAGCAGAGACCATAGCTTGGGAGAGGGTGGGAGGTAGAGGGAGTGGCCAGGGGTGGTGCAGATTCTGCATGGGTGTTGAGCCAGTCAGAGGAGCCAAGTCTGTGTTCTGAGGGGGCTGAAGAGGGGTCAGTTTGTTGAGATGCAAGGACCTGAGGCATAGTCCCAAGGGGATGAAAAGCAGGAAAGACAGTCAGTGGGAGTAAACGCCACTGAGACAATGGGCCTCTGAGGCCAGGGAACTTGGCACCAGGGAGGAGTCGCTAAAGCCAGAGAGGAGCCACAAGATGAAGCTGGGAGGTGTCTGTTGGACTTGGTGACCAGGGGATCCTGGGTGAGTACCTGCAGAAAGCCTGCATGGAGGGCTCAGAAGTGAAGTGGGGGGAAACAAGGGGTGGAAGGAGTGTATATGGGGTGGAAGATGTGGGAGAGGTGTTGGAAGGACAGGTGTGTGGGGAGGTCTTGGATGCACCCCGCAGGGATGGGTGGCAATATCCACAGGGCACACTAGGAAGGCCAGAGGTCAAAAGTTGCAATATATGACTGGGTGATTATATATATTTGGGGATGTGCTGGAATATTTTGTGCACTGTGTTTATTGCTAACATTATGTGCAATGTCATGTTTACATCTTAGCAAGAGGCTACCAGCCTCTGTGTGTGTACATGTTCCTCCTCCTCCAGGGGTTTTCTTTAACCACGGGTCTGGAACCTGTCTGCCCTGAGCAGTAGCACACTAGGCAACCAGGCCAGGCATGCTCTCACAAAACCATGAAATGTTCTAACTCATCCAGCTCCCGGGGTACCTTCTACCTGACCCAAAGTCCCTGCTGTCTTCCCTTCCTGAGCGGTGACTCTGAACCCTCAGCCAGTGAAAGTGGGGCCACTGCCAAAGCCCCAACATCCTCCAGTCTCCAGCTGCTGGAGTCAGACCTGCCACCTCTGCTTAGTGGCCTTCTCACATCCTTTCCCTCTTGCATTCTCTTTCTCTCTCTCTCTCTCTCTCTCTCTCTCTCTCTCTCTCTCACACACACACACACACACACACACACACACACACACAAACTTACTTGAAAAAACAAAACAATACAGGAACACATTTCACAATGTTAGCACCTAACAATGGGGGCTTTTCTTTTCTTGTACTGTGGCTTGAACCCAGGGGGGTTCTACCTCTGAGCTACACCCCCAAGTCCTTTTTATTTTGAAACAGGATCTCACTGAGTACTGGGATTACAACCATGTGCCACCACGCCCAGATCTAGCCTTTATTTATTTATTTTTTTTTTGGTACTGGGGATTGAACTCAGGGGCATTGTGCCTCTGAGCTGCACCCCCAGCCTTTTTAAAATTTTTTTTTTTGTTTTGTTTTGAAACAGGATCTCACTGGGTTGCTTAGTGTTTCACTACATTGCTGAGGTTGTCCTTGAAATTGTGATCCTCCTGTCTCAGCCTCCCAAGTATTAGAATTACAGACATGAGCCACCATGCCCAGCCAGTGGGGGCCTTTCTAAGCATTTGGTGGCAAAACATGTTGTTTCCAATCATTTGATGGAGGTAACAAAAAAAGGTACAAGAAAAACCAGAAGTCTTGGACAGATTCTAAACATTGGTGACAAACAGAAAAGGACCAAGCCAGGGTGGAGCTGGGGTCCCCTGGGCACCTACAGGACAAGGGCCACCCAGCACATGTGCCTCTGGGAGCAGTGGCAGGAGCTCAGGCCTCGCCACACCTGTACTCTGCCCTCACCTGGGGACAAGCACTCCACATGCAGCCTATTTCTGGGGAATGGCGTGGAATGGCACCTGTGTGGGGGACACTTGTTTTGGGTTTTATTTTTTATTTTTGGCGGTACCAGGAATTGAACCCAGGGGCTTCTACCTCTGAGATACACCCCCAGCCCTATTTTTTATTCTTTATGTTGAAACAGGGTCTCACTGAGTTGCGGAGAGCCTCACTAAGTAGCTGAGGCTGGTCGCGAACCCAGATCCTTCTGTCTCAGCCTCCCAAGTACTGGGATTACAAGCGTGCGCCACCACATCTGGCTCTGTGTGGGGGACACTTAATGAGGCCAGGGCCGCAAGCGTGTTGGTCCAGACTGTGTTTTATTGTGCTGCCCTCCTGGCTTGTCACCAGGTGCCACCTGGGGCCTTCCTGTAGGAGGGGGTAGACCTGGCGGAGGCAGCTGCAGTTCCGATGGCAGGGGAGCCTCTCCTTCCCAGCGGCCTGACCTGTCCAACCTCCCTGTCACTCCAAGGGGAGCATCGTCCTGGTCCTGCCCCAGCCCCCCTCACACGCTGCCTACAGCCAGTCTTCCTTGCCCACAGCAAAGACAGACACCAAGAAGGGGCCTGGAGGCAGTGAGCCCGCAGGGGCCAAGCAGGAAAGAAAGTGAGCCCCAGCAAAGGAGGTGGAGGCGAGGGAGGCTGGGCCCAGAGGTGGGGGATGGGCTGCCAGCAGAGAGGAGGCATCAGATCAGAAGTCTGTGAGGAGACCAGTACCTGAGAACAGAAGCCCTGAGGAAACAAAAACCCCGAGATAGATTGGGAAAACAAGGCACCAAGTGATGGGGTCCCCTGGAAGCTGGGGACTGAGGCACAGAGGTGGATCCCTGAGGTGGATGAAGGCCCAAGAGATGGTAGAGGCAGAGTGAGAAGGGAGTTGGGGAAGAAGGGCACCTGGCAGAGGCACTGCCCTCCTGGAGCTGCTCAGCCCAGAGTGCCCGTGTGGTCAGGTCTGTGTGCCACCACTCACAAGGACACAGAGCCCCCTGCCCAGCCGGACGCTCTGGGTGCAGGGCAGCAGCGACATGGCACCCTGGCCTCGAGGACCAGGGAGACTCACTTCTTGCCTTTGAACGTACCCAGGATCTTGGGCATGAACTTTCCCACCTTGCTGTCCCTAGTGTCCTCCTCCGCCAGGCCGTCCCCTGCCCCTGGGCCGCCCGCCTCCTCCTTTTTGCAGAACACCTCGAAGCGGCTGTAGACGCGCTTCTCCTTGCGCATGCTCTCCATGCGGCGCAGCAGGCGGTCGCGCTCCTCCGCGCTGGCGGGCAGGGTGCGACTCAGCCGGCCTTGCGTCCCCAGGCTGTCCGAACGGAAGATGGCCGAGCACTTGTCCTTGTCGGACATGTCTGGGGCCAGGCCTCCGGCAGCTGGGGGGCGGCCCAGCTCAGGGCTGCTGTGGGCCGGGCCGGGGGCAGGGGCCCCGCGGTGCTTCTGGCCGTGAGCGCTGATCTGCTCCAGGATGGCCTTTGTGTCGTCTCGCAGGTTGCTGCTGTACAAGGCGTTGGCAGTGGCAGAGGCCAGACGTGCCCTCGGACCCCGCTCGTCCGCCGCGGCAGCCTCCGCGCTGTCGCCTCGGCCCAGTGACGGCCGCCGGGGACTCTCAGGCTGCCCGTTCTCCTGCGGCACCGGGAAACCGCCCTCATCTTCCCCCCGCCGCTCGCTCTTGGGGCTCAGCAGCTGCCTGAGGCGCAGGGAGCCCTTCCGCAGGACGTCCATGGGGCCACCGGCCACCTCCTCCGCGGGCCCGGTCTTCGGAGACTCCCCAGAAAAGGCAAGGGTGAGGCTGCCCCTGCGCTCGGGCACCGGGGGCCCCGGGCTGGCCCTGCGCTCAGGCACTGGGGGCCCCGGGCTGGCCCTGCGTTCAGGCACAGGGGGCCCCGGACTGCCCCTGCGCTCTGGGTAGGTTGAGGTGGGGCTTCCCTTTTGTTCAGTCAACCCTGTAGTTGGGCTGCCTCTCCGATTGGGAAAGCCAGGTGTGGGGCTCCCCTTACGCTCTGGGTAGGCTGAGGTGGGGCTCCCTTTTGGCTCAGAGAGGGGCATCTGGTGCGCTCCAGGCCTTTCTGGCGGGGGGCTGTCCCGCCCCTGCGGGGAAGTGGAGCGGCCCTGTGCAGAGAGGAGGCGGGAGGGCAGGCGTTCAGGGGAGCCACTTCGGCCCAGAGTTTCCAGAAGCTGCGCGGCAGTGAGCGAAGCTGCTCCCGGCTGCCGCTCTGCCTCTTGGTGTAGCCGCTGCGCGAAGGAGTCTCGCAAGTCAATCAGACAGCTCTCCAGGCTTCTGCGCTCACTTCCGCCTGCGCCTGGTGCTGTCACCTCTTCCCGCCAAGCTTGGGACATGACAGCCTTGCTTTGGCTGGAGACAGTGACAGCGCCCCCCGCACCACCGGGGTCACGCGCAGGGCCCCTGTATTTCTCCAGTAGCTCGGCCACTTTGGCGGAAGCGGTGGAGCGCACAGCCTCTCCACTGGGACTAAGCGTCTCACTGACTGTCTGCTCCTTGTGCAACAGCTGCACCTTCTCTGTGGTGGCAGCCGTGGCCCCGCCAGCACCCTCAGTCTGTGCGAAGATAAGTGAGGAGCGTAGCCGGGAGCTGCGCTGGATGAGCGGGTTCAGGCGCGAGCGGAAGGAGTCCTGCTTGGCCAGGCCTGCCTCCTCGGAGCCCTCGCGGTCTGAGCTGTCGCCGCCACCACTTCCTGAGCCTGGCAACAGACCTTTGGCTGGGAAGGCTGCAGGGACACGGAAGGCCGAGGGGAGCAGGTCCCCAGCAGCCGCCCGGCCCGCAGGGGCCAGCACATCGTCTTCATAGGCCTCAGCCTCCATGGGTGCGGGCAGGCCCTCTTCGCCAGCATCCTCTCCATGGCAGCCACTCAGGTAGGAGGCCAGGCGCCAGTGCCTCAGCCCGGCCCGGCCCTCGGGTCCACCCCTCCGCTCAGGCTCCGCCTCCAGAGCAGTGTCAGGGCCTTGCCTGGCCACCGCCTGGCATGGGAAACGCTGGCCCAGGTTGGGGCGCAGGGCCCCACTGGGTTCCAGGCCACGGAGGCCAGGCTCAAAGGTGGGGTCTGAGCCGTGGCGCACCTCGCGAGAGGCGCTGGAAGGCACGTATTCCAACCGCTGGTGCCCGTCGGGGCCAAGCTCAGGAAAGCGGGGCCCTGCGCCCAGAGTGAAGTCCTCAGGGTCAGCAAAGCCAGGGCGGCCAGCGCGAAGCTTCTCAAACAGGCCCTGCGGGCGTGTGGGTGCAAACTGGGGGTCCCACTGGTAATGCTGCTGGTAGAGCTGGTCTCGGTGGAAGTGGCTGGTCTGGAAACGAAAATCGTCCCCGTGGCTGAGAAATGTCTGCCGCGATACCTGCCGCGCAGTCGCGAAGTTCTCTACGGCGCCTCCACCATCGGCAGCTGCATAGCTGTGCCGCTTGAAGGCGTCCATCTCCAAGTGCCGCGCCTGGAAGAAGCCCCGCTGGCCCGAGAGCTCCCCGCCAGGCCCAACCTCTGCATCCAGCCTCCGTGACAGTGGTCGCAGCCCTGCGTGCGGCTCCAAGGCGCCCCCAGGCATCCGCGACATCTCCTCCCTGCGGAAGGCTGACAAGAAGTGGCGATCCGGGTCCAGGAAGGAGGGGAAGCCCAGGCCTTCTTCCCGAGGCGGTGGGAAGAGCAGGTGTGCTCGTTTTGGGAAGGAGAAAGGGGTCGGCGCCCCAACCCCAGGCATGCCCACCAGGGGTCCGGCCCCCGAATATGGAGCCAGGGCATAGGTGTCCATCCGGGCCAGTGCCCCAGCCGAGGGTACCAGTGGCTCGGACTGTGCGAAGAGGATGCGGAATTCCTCGTCGAAGCTGGAGACCAGCTCTCCCTGGAACACATGTGCCAGGCTGCGGTGGATCTTCTCGAAGGACCACATGAAGCTGTGGGTGGGTGGGAACAAGAGTCAAGGGAAGGGAGTGGAGCTGCAGAGGCCCGCAGAGCTGGATGGGACAGGCCCGGCCGTGTCAGGGGTTACAGGAGGAAGGCTCCTGGAGAGGAGGGCCTTGTGGGTAGGGGCTGGGACCTTGGGACACCCAGCTGCACACACCTGTAGCTCCCGCTCATCACCACGGCACAATCCACTAACAGGAACTTCTCCTTCACGTGGCCCTTGAAAGACTTCCCAGTGCGGCAATAATAGGTGGGGCCTGCCACGGTGCGCACGCGCAGAAACTGGAAGCGCGGGGGTGGGGTGGGGGGCAGGAAAGTCAGTCAGGCGGTCTCCAGGGGTCTTTTCCCTCCCCCCGCCCACCTGCCACTCACGTCTACGTGGTGCAGGTTGACCCGGCACTTGTCCGCCATGTCCAGGAAGTGCTGCGCGTTCATCTCATCCAGCAGGATGTAGACCGGGACTCGGCGTGCAGCAGCCTCCAGCACTTCACTGAGCAAGTCCACATCAGTGAACATGTCCATCACCACAGCCACCACCTGTGGGACAGGGTCAGGAGGGAAGGCAAACGTATGTCATCCCAAACCTTCTCCAGCCATACCCCCACTGAAGGGAGGCCTCTGCACCACCTGCAAGCACTGTGAGATGGCCCCTAGCCAACCCGGGGAGAGCAGCTATCTGAGAAGGTGGGTCAGGAGGAAGGGACCTGACAGAGGGGACGTGGGGTTGCTGGTATGCTGGGTGGCCAAATGGGAGTCCAGGCAAATGCAGGGGGCAGGTGCAGGGTGGGGGAGCCCCTGTAATCCCTGACCATGCAGGGGTCAGGGCTGAGGCCCAGGTTCCAGGTCTATCCCGTGGGGTAGAGACACTACCCCAGGCAGAGGATGCAGTCTTTAGCTCCTGGCCCTGCTGCCTCGGTTTCCCTGCCCTTGCTATTTGCCAACTGCTTGGGGGCGGTAGGAGGAGCTTTCAGCTGGTCAGAGCCTACTGGGAATTCTCTGAACAAATCCATTGTGGGAGGGGCCCAACACCCCAGAACTTCTGAGTTTCTGGGAACTGGCCATGACCACAGGCAAGCACGCCTGTGTGGAGCCTGCAGGGCCCAGCCCCTGGTGGCCCTGAGCTGCCAGGGAGCCCCAGCCTGGCCTCTCTGCTGGCGCTGCTTGCAACTTTCCTTCACCCTCTCCCTCGCTCATGCTTCAGGTCCAGCCCAGGCCACCGAGTCCATGATGGCACACCTGTTGTGCGGAACGAATCATTCTGCGAGCCTCATCCTTGATGCTGGGGCTGTCAGGCGGCGGCGGCTGCACCAGTGTGGTGACCTCAGTGCCCTGGAAGCCGAAGGTCAGGGGCCAGCCCAGGTCAAGCTCAGGTACCGCCTGGTCCGAGTTCACTGGCCAGTAGGTGCCCGAGGAGCCGTCCATGTCCACATCAGGAGGGCTGCCTTCAGGGGGCTCCCGGGCAGCATGTTGTGGGGGCTGCAGGTGGCGGCTCACATGCTCCAGCTCCTCGGGGCACAGGAAGTCAGGCGCCCCTTCTGAGGCCAGGAAGCGGCTGTAGGCCTCTGGCCCTCCCTCAGTCAGTGCATCCACCGCTAGGCGGTAGTACTCTTTGTAGTGAGGCGGCAGGTACCCAGGTGCCAGTGGGTTGTCCCCCTGTGATGAGCTCTGTGAGCGGCGTGCCATGTTGGGGCCAGGGACCTGGAGGGATGGGGAGATGCATTAGCTAGGGGCAGGGGTGCTGGGGCCCACTCCTCTACCCTCATGGAGTGCTGCTAGAGACCTCAGTGGGCTGGTGTTCAGCCCATGCCTGGGAGGCCTTTCATGGCCCAGCCAAGCTAGGCTGAGGGTGCTCCAGGCCCTAGGATGCCCCCTAGCCGAAGGAGCATCAGCAGTGCCCCGTGGGATCCCAGCCCTGTCCTTCTTCCTGGGCCTCACTGGCTGGGACCCTGTTCTAAGACGCAGGGACTGCTTGCACTCTGAACTTCCAGACAGGGGCCCTGGCTCCACTCCACCCTTATTCAAGGTTACTTTATGATAGTCATGGCCCAGACACTTTGCTTTGTGAGTCCCTTTCTCTCTTAAAAAAAAAAAAAAATAGATTTAGCTGGGCGTGGTGGCGCACGCTTGTAATCCCAGTACTTGGGAGGCTGAGACAGGAGGATCCGGGTTTGCGGCCAACCTCAGCTATTTAGTGAGGCCCTCTGCAACTTAGTGAGACCCTGTTTCAAAATAAAGAATAAAAAATAGGGCTGGGGGTGTAGCTTGGAGGTAGAATGCCCCTGGGTTCAATCCCT
>PVJS01057771.1:0-11952 GCA_004027185.1 Glis glis
TTTTCTTGTATCTTAGATTCTGTGTTCACCTTTTACTCCACATTTGAGTTCCTGCTTTAAAGGCCATGGGATCCAGGCATGTCAGATGAGCTCATATGAGCTTTTCTTGTATCTTAGATTCTGTGTTCACCTTTTACTCCACATTTGAGTTCCTGCTTTAAAGGCCATGGGATCCAGGCATGTCAGATGAGCTCATATGCCACTCAGACTTACTAGCACTTAACTTTGAAACTATGATTTTCAGTTACTAAAATATAGAACTTAAAATTCATTTCAGTTTTAGAACTAAAGCAAACCTTGGAATATTTTAGGGAACTTTTTATTGGATATTTCAGTCTTCCATAGAATTGACTCTTACCTAACATCTACTGAAAAGCAGCAGCAGAAGCTAGTGTGCTGCAGAGTGGCGACGGCACAGCGAGCTGAGCCTCTGGCTGTGAGACCTTTGAAGGTGGCCCTCAGCAAGGTGTGTCTGCCTTCAAAGAAGCTACACACTACGCGAGGACTTGTGACTGATGATCCAAAGACTAAATCCAGTCACAGTCTTATTTGGCCCACACAGGGTTTTAACAATTGGAAAAGTCATATACAAATTGAAGTTTCTGTTTTTTCTTGATAAACTGGAAGGTCTTCTGACACTGGCCCAGGAGTTCTGGTTTTTTATTTCTATGTAAAAACCATTTAAAAACTTAGTGTTGTGAAACAGCAACCTTTTCATTATGCTTGCAGATTCTCTGGACCAGGATTTTGGACAAGGCATAGTGGGAATAGTTTATTTCTCCTCCACAATGCCTGAGGCCTCACTAGGGAGCCTTAAATTCTGGGGAATAAAATTATTTGGAGGTCACTTTACTTACATGTCATGTTCCTGGGCTGGAATAGCTTGGTGTTCTTTGGGCATCCCCCACTCTCTGGGCAGATTCCAGGATTTCCATGTGTCTATTGCAATATGGTGGCCTCAGGATAGTCATGGTTCCTACGTGGTGCCTCAGTGATCCAATAGCAAGTGTTCTAGCAGAATGAGGCAAGGACACTGGCCTTTTATGACCTAGCCTCAAAGGTCATACTGTGGCACTCTCTTATAGTCTATTGGTAGAGGCAATCACAAGCCCACCAAGATGCAAGGAGAAGAGTAATCATCTCTAACTCTTGCTGAGATAAGTATCAAGGACTTTGAAACTTTATTTTCAAACCACTGATGGGAGCAAACATGTTTCTATTTGCCATACTCTTCACAGCTCCCTGTTACATTATAGCCAGGCTTCTTTACCAGTTCCTATTATCTGACTGTCTCCAAGGAAATTTGAATTAGGAAATCACTGTTCTTTCTTGGTATTTAGAGATAAACCCTAATTAGAATTTAGAGTTTATCTTTTATCAATATTCGTAATGAAAAATCTGAGTGTCTTTTGAGGAAAAGAACAGGAGGTAACATGGACTTCCGGTGCAAACTCCTGTTAGGAAGTGGTGTATAATTTTTGTTGGGGGAGATAATTTACCGAGGTGTGAGTCATGCTTGTTTTGGTCATGTCCTTTATTTGCATTTGCAGAAATATGTTAGTCATATATACATTTGCTAGTGAATATATTTATATATTCATTAGTCATGTATTCATTTCTTTATTTCTTATTCTAGGGTAGGTACATTTTGTACTATATTTCCTTATTCTAGGAAATGTGTTCCTAGCCATTTGCTTGATTATTATTTTAAAAATATCCTGTGATTGCCGTTACTATCATTGTAAATAATGCAATATTACTTTGTGGTATTATACTAGAAATATTAGACATAAAGCAACTCCAGTTTAAATAAAATTCAGGGGGAAGTATCTAAAACTAACATCATGACCTTCCTCTGCATTTTTACCAAACTCTCTTCCTCCAGAGGTAGTGTCAGAGTTGCTTCAGGTGAGACACTGGGTGTTATCCCAGATGCTTGCCCAACATTCTAAACTGTCAACAAATTTGGGCAACTTATTCTCCTAAATTTCCTTTTATCTGTCTTCTGTCTCACCAACATAATTTCTCACTTGGGACTTGTAGAAATCCCTGCAACTTTATGTTCCCATTACCTTGAATACCTCTCTGTTTCCAGCTGTCCTCTATTTTAGAGTGATCTTCCTAAAACCTCCATCATATCATACACATTACTTCTCTGCTAACAAGCGAGCAGTGGCATCTCTATGGCCCTGGATACAACTCAATCTGCTTTTGTACATGACACAGGAAGACCTGTAAGATCTGGCCTCAGCTTAGCTCTCAGACCTAACACCCAAGTTGCTCCATTCCTTCTAACACAGTTGCGCCCCGAGTTGCTCTGGTTACCACTTGCTTCCAAGTGCTTGCCAGGTATGCCTGGCCAAATTCTACACTGGAAGCCTTTGCTGGTGTTCTGGCTTTCCCATTCTGTGCCAAATGCTTCATCTTTGTGTTTCTGTAATATCCCATAGCATTTACTCCAGTGTGATAGTTTGCTGTGTGTCTTCCTAATTTAAATTCAGATTTCTTGGGCAGAAACCATCTTTTGTCTCTATATACTAATATTTGGCATAATAGGGCTCTTGGTAGATGTTTATGGAATGGCTGAGTGATGGAAGCCCACCAGTGATTTTGTTCTGAAACTACTGTTGCTGAGCTGCAGTGGGAGAGAGGACTCTTTGGGTTCGTGTTCAACACAGGGAATGCATTACTCCTGTGTTCTCTATGCTGAAAGAGATAACACAAATATATATTTGGGAAGATAACTATGAAAGATATTTAAAATCTATGTACCTTAATTATATATATTTGTGTATATCTGAAAATGGAAAGTCTTGAATGTAATCCTCATTGGTAAATGTCAAGATGTGCCTTCCTCTGTGTGTTCCTACTCTTACCACACGTTTCTCAGCTGCCTCAATGAGCAGCCAGTATTTTCAGAGAAATTCTATCAAAAGCAGCCTGGAATAGTAGGAAAGACATGAGCTTTGGAGCTAGGCACACTAGGTACCAATTCCGGCTCTTGTTCTTCCCTTATCTTCATGTTGCTGAGGACCACTTACTTGGCTTCTCAAAGCCTCACTGTGCTTATTATATGGAGGCAGAAGTTCATTGTGGCAGTCGATAAATGTTAGATTTTTCTTTTGGTCCAGAGAGAAAATAATAGTGCATTTGATTTTATATTTGTTTTGACACTTGGATAGCTCTCTCCTTCACCGTTTAGCTGCTTATTTTGTCATTTTAATCCTGGCCACTAGGAAGCTAATAAACCCACAGGTAAGCTAATTACCATTAACTGTGTAAAGAGGATGTAACATCACAGGATTAAGGAAATGAGAGGTGAAGAGCTCTCAACTGACTACAGACTTGGGAGGGCTTTATACTTTTATGTCAGCTCTGACAGTATTCAAATGGATCACCCTGGCCATTACTATTTCTCAAAGAAGAGAAATAAGCACTTAGATATATGCTTTGAGTGTGTCCTGAATTTCACAATTTCAAGTTCACTCAGTCCTGGAACTCAGTCGCCTGCTCATAGGGTGTTAGGCCAGTATTTCACATTTAACTATATTATTTCACACCTCAGAAACCAGCTCAGAATGGCTTGGGTGACAGGGCAGTATTGTAGCAACTGGGATCCACAATCTTCTTTTATGAGTTTAGATTTGTCTGTAATTTGGGAGCAGGTTTTTCACGTTGTCAAGAAACGAAGCTAAAATTACCTGTGTTTCAAACAAAAGAGTTCTTCTAGGAACTGCCTTTTTATTTTCTTTTTCTAGGAGGTTGGAGGAAGAGGGGAGATAAATGACTTTTGCTTGAATCCCCAGACTCTAGGATCTAGGCCAAATAAGGATTGAACTGCCTCTTAAAATTTTTATTATTCTGCACTCTAGGAACCCCTTGAAAAGAGACTAATGCACTTTTAATGACTGGATATTAAAGAGCATTTATTTCAAATATAAAAAAGTTGCTGTTGAAGCGATTTTCCTTTCTCCCTTGCCTCGATTCAGGCATAGAAGGAGCAAAGTCAAATAGCTGAAAATAGGACAACCCAAAATAGTGTCTTATAAATGGGACTTGATCACAGATGGCCCCTGTTTGGTAGGGGGACCCTTAGCAGTGAATTGAAATTTTAGGGGAGAGGATAGGTAGTCAGCAGCAGGATATAGCAGGCAGGTAGAGAACCACAACATGGCACCAGGCATGTCCAATAAGACTTGGCAGGCACTGGGGGCAGGCTCATCTCATAGTATGTAGTGATCCTGAGCACTCTACTGAGACAAGACTACATGCGTAATTGCAGGCTTCTGAGGGAAATGTTGCCATCAGTATATGTAATATATAATGAAGAGTACAGGCTCTGGGCTCAGAGTTTGAATCCTGGCATCTCCACTTGCTACTTGCAAGACTTTAGACATGTTATATAAACTCTTTGTGCCTCAGTTTCCTCATTGGTAAGAAGAGAATGGTAATCATTCCTATCTGATAGGGATACTGTATTGAGAGTCAATGTAGAAAAAATCATTTAGATTGATACTGTGCATAATAAGTATTGCATAAATGTCTAAGTTGAATTATTAGGATTTTTTCCACTGATTGTCATGCAACTTGAAAACTATAGGTAAGGATCAATGGTAATTGAAAGATCTTACCAGGATGCTAACTACATAGTGGGTGAATTTTGTGACATATTTAGGTGTGATATAGTTTGAGTTAATTTTTGTGAAAGATATAAAGTCACTATCTATGATACGTTTTTTGGGGGGCATTATCAATTGTCTCAGTATCATCTGTTGAAAGGACTATTCTTACTCTATTGAATTGACTTTACTTCTTTCTTATAGATCAATTGACTATATTTGTGTGGATCTGTTTCTGAGCTCTCTATTCTGTTTCATTGATGTATATGTCTTTTCTTTTGCTAATTCTGCACAGTCTTGATTATTGTAGCTTTGGAATACTTATAGAAATTGGGTTGTGTGAAGTCCTCAAAATTTTTTCTTCTTCAGTTTTGTGTTGGCTCTTCTGAGTCTTTTGTTTCCCTGCTTAAACTTTAGAATCAGTTTATTGATGTCCATAAAATAGTTTGCTGGGGTTTTATTGAACCTACAGATCAAGTTGGGAAAAGTTAATCTTAACAATATTGAGTCTTCCAAACACAAACACAGAATACCTCTTTGTTTCAATCTTCTTTTATTTCTTTCTTTTTTTTTTTTTTTTTTTTTGCGGTACCGGAGATTGAACCCAGGGGCGTTCTACCTCCGAGCTACGCCCCCGGCCCTATTTTTTATCCTTTATTTTGAAACTGGGTCTCATGAAGTTGCGGAGGTCCTTACTAAGTAGAGAGAGAGAAACAGAGAGAGAGAGAGAGAGAGAGAGAGAGAGAGCTGAGGCTGGCCGCGAACCCAGATCCTCCGGTCTCCGCCTCCCAAAGTACTGGGATTACAAGCGTGCGCCACCACGCCCGGCCTTCTTTTATTTCTTTTATCAGAGTTTTGTAATTATTCACATACAGACTTGTTTTGTTAAAGTTACACTTACTTCACATATTTTTTCTGGGTGCAATTGTAAACAGTATTGCTTTCAAAATCCCAAATTCCAAATATTCATTGCTAGCATATAGGAAAACAATAGACTTTCATATATTAACCTTGTATTCTCTGTCTCTGCTGTATAATCACTTACTAGTTACAGTTTCATAAAGATTTCTTGTTTTCAACACTTTGAGATTTTCTACATGGACAATTATGTCATCTACCACTAAAGTCCGTGTTATTTCTTTTTTTGAAATTTTAGTCTTTAATTCCTTTCTTATTGTACTAGCTAGGACTTCTGGTACAATACTGAATGGGAATGGAGAGAGGCCATTCTTACCTTGTTTTAAATATTTCTCACTATTAAATATGATGTTAACTGTGGATCATTTTGTAGATATTATTTGTTAATTTAAGGAAGTCCCCTTCTAATCCTAGTTTGTTGAGAGCTTTTATTCAAGATGGAGTGTTGGATTTTATTCAAATGATTTTTTTATTAATTGATAGCATATAATTTTGCTTTAGAATCTTTGAACTTGCTCACTTTTTAAAAAAAATCTTAATCTTGTATTTGAAGGTTCTTCAGTCTTTCTGAAGGTCATTGTGCCTTGTACATATTTCATATTACTGTACAGCAGGAGTTAGTAAACTATGTCTAGCCTCTTGCCTTTTATATGACTTGCAGGCAGAGAATAATTTTTATATTTTAAAATGTTTTTTTGTGGTACTGAGGATTGAACTCAGGGGCATTCTACCTCCAAGCTCCGCCCCCAGCCCTATTTTTTATTCATTATTTTGAAACAGGGTCTCACTAAGTTGCAGAGGGCCTCACGAGGTTGCTGAGGCTGGTCATGAACCTGAGATCCTCCTGTTTCAGTCTCCCAAGTACTGGGATTACAAGTGTGCACCACCATTCCCAGCTATTTTAAAATGTTCAAAAAAGATTAAAAAATTTTGTGACATGAAAATTATGACATTCAAATTTCAGTGTCCATAAATAAAGTTTAATTGGAGCACAGCCATGCTCATTCAATTATATAGCTAAATGTGCTACAGTGACAGAGTTGAGTTGTTGCAACAGATCCTAGGCTCCCCCAAATATTTATACCATCTGGCACTTTACAGAAAAAATTTGCTAACCCCTGCTGTATAGTATTTCACTGCATGTACATTGCACAAAATATATGTTCATTTTATTACTGATGGGTGAGTTTTGCTAGTTTCCAGGAATTTTGAGAAAAATTGTCACTAACTTTTCTGTTTGTGTACACTTGGTGCATCTCAGCATGCATACCATGGAGTGGTGTGGCTGAGCCCTAACACTGTCTTCGATTTTACTAGATAAGTCCACATGTTTCAGAGTGACTACAGATCCCATTACATTCTCACCAGAGTGGATGAATCTCCTCACTGTCCCATGTGCTCACCAACAATTGCTATGGTACAACTTAAAAACTTTTGCCAATATGGTAGATATAACTTTGTATTTCATTTAGGTTTTGATTTGTTCCTTCCTAGATGCCAATAAAGCCTATTATATTTTTGAATATTTTTCTTCATTTTTTCTCTTTTTCCAAAACACTAATTATATCCGTGTGTTTTCTTCCCCACTCCCACCTTTTTATTTAGTGTCTTAATCCTGTCTACCTTGCTTTTGATTTAAGTTTAGTTATAACTAGTCTACCTATTTCTTCTTTTATGTATTTTTCATTTCAGTTACTTTTTCTTTATTTCCTATTTGATTTTTGTCTGAACTCTGCCAGATTATTTTTATTTTTGAAACATATTTCTCCTTTTATGAAATCTTTGATCTAAAATCTCTCTGTAGCCATGAAGCACTATTTGCCTGAATTTTCCCATTTCATTGTATTTTTATTTTTGTTATATTCTTTATCTTTTGCTCATGGGGACAGGGTAATGTGAATGGGGGCAATCTAAAAGTTTCAGTTGTGGATTCTGCTTCAAAAGGCCTCTCACCTTATTTTCTTTGCCTTGGGAGTTTGTCCTTCCTTAGCTTTCAGCCCTTAGCAGATGATGTGATGCACAGCATAGCTGCCCACGTCTAAGGTGGGCTGTTCCCTCCTGGCCTTGCTGCTGTTCCTCTGACAGTCTCCCTCCTCCAAGCTTAGGTCTGAGGTCATTCAAGTGAGGAGATAATGAAGGATTTCTGATTTAGCTATGTCTATAGCCGGGCTTGGTGCCTGCCTTTATTCACTCTATATAGACCACCACCCTCTCCCTGTCCTCCAATCCCTGCTATAAGACATACACCCCTCAATCTGGCCATTAAATTGGCCTCCCCTTGGAGACCTAGTCTGGCTTGAGTTCTTAGGGAAGCCTGTTTCTGCTGATGTGTGAGGAGGTCTGAGCTGACATAACACCCTCCATTGTCTGGGTGTGTTTCTCATTTTGCATTATAGAGTTGTCACTGTGTGAGTATCCTCCATCTTTAATTTTTTGGTTCATTTTGATTGGTTTTGAAGGAAGAGAATCTCCTTGCTCAGGTATTTTTAACTGGAAGTTCTGACATACCTTTTTGGTGCTTTCAAATAAATGAATGTTGTTAGAAAGTCAAAATAAGTAGAAAATTGACTGATTTCATGTTTTCCCCCAACATGTATTGTCATGTAAAAAGAGTCAGTATTGGTAAGGTGCTTTCTTTCTATGGGCATACATGTCTTGAATGGAGGGCGGAATTTCTTTTTCTATAAGGAGTAAGAACAAGAAGCTCAAAGTAATGATGCTCTCTCTAAACGCTCAATATAATACATCTTCATTATCCAAGGATCAAAGCAGGTGATGTACAGTTATTATATTAATTGCACATGAAGATTGTGGCAAACATCTGAATGTACATCACTGAATGTGATTCGCTACCTTTTTGTTAGTAATAATTATGTCTTTCTTAATTAGGTTTGCCTGATTATTGGTTTCTTAAAATATGTGCATATTTTAAGGATCATAGGGAAGTCAATTTGTAGAAAAGCACCATTAAATTTGTTTTACAGACTCTGAGTTGTTTCTGCTGAGGCTTGGGGACATATGGTATCTTTTCTGAGATAATATCGTGTATGAAAAATCTTGCTGAGACACCAAAACAAAAACAACAAAAAATAAGGATACAGTACAACAACATATAATCTTCCTCAGTCAAAATGGTCTTAATTACTTGAATTAATTTAAACAAAAATATGGTATAATATATAAATTATAAAATATAGAAATAAAATAATATATAAATTATAATATAATTATTTGATAATATTATTATATGTATAATTTAATATAATATTCTACATTGTGACTATAGATACAGTGCTAAATGTTCTTTCTTTATTTGTGAGAAAGCATTTAAAACAAACTTTGAGACCAGAGGATCTGGGTTCGTAGCCAGCCTCAGCTACTTAGTGAGGCCCTCTGCAACTTAGTGAGACCCTGTTTCAAAATAAAGAATAAAAAATAGGACTGAAGGTGTAGCTCGGAGGTAGAATACCCCTGGGCTCAATCCCCAGTACTGCCAAAAAAATAAAAAATATAAAACTAAACTTGAAAATGGAAACTAACTTAGAATATTTTAGAGTAGAACCATATGTGTAAAAGAAAGAATAAATTTTATTGTTTCCTATATTTTTAAATTAAAAATAACATTCAAATTAATGTAATATAAAAATAGCAAAAGGTATAATCATTGTACAAGTATAAAATAGAAAAATAGTAAATAAGAAAATGAAAACACCACTTTCCTATCACCCAGAGATAACCATTATTAACACCATTACATATTTTTATATTCATTTATATACATATGTATCTATTTTTAAAACCAAATTAAGATGATACATGCTATCTTATAGTCTTTTTCAGTTAATAATCACTAGCTTTATTATTTCACCACTATGACAATAAATTTGTGTCTTATCATCTGGTCCATGCTCCAAATTTAACAGCTGTCTTCAAAATATCCTTTAGCATTTGATTGTCCAGTCAGCATTCTACCTGAGACCATTTTTTGTATCTAGTTATGTTCCTTCAGTTTCTTTCCTCTAGTACAGTCCCTACCTTTTTTTTTTTTTTTTTTGTGGTACCGGGGATTGAACCCAGGGGCGTTCTACCTCTGCGCCACACCCCCGGCCCTATTTTTTATACTTTATTTTGAAACCGGGTCTCATGAAGTTGTGGAGGGCCTCACTAAGTAGAAAGAGAGAGAGACAGGGAGAGAGAGAGAGAGAGAGAGAGAGAGCTGAGGCTGGCCGCGAACCTGGATCCTCCGGTCTCCGCCTCCCAAAGTACAGGGATTACAAGTGTGCGCAGCTACGCCTGGCCCCCACCTTTTTTTACTATGACATTGATTTGGTAAAGAGGCTGAACAACCTGTCCTATTCTCATAGATTATTTTTACGCCTTAAAATGTATAGTGTTTATGTTTTTATGTATCAGTTAAAATTAATTTAAATTTAAAAATAAAAATAAAACTCTTCACACCCTTCTATTCAAAAATTCTGCTAACAAATTTAGTATGTATAAGGATATTCATTGTAGTATTCTTTTTTTACATTTGTTACATTTTTTTTCTTTTCTTTTTTATTGGTGCATTGTAATCATACATCTTGATGGGTTTCAGGATGGTAGAAGTATACATGTACACATCCATCAATTAGCCCTCCCCCAATTCCCACCCCCATGCCATCCCCTTCCCTTCTTCTCTTGCTCAGCATAGTAGTTGACTTTGATATATTTGTGTATGTATAACCTGTGCATTAGAGTGTTTCCCTCTTCCCCGCTCCCATCTCCCTCAGTTAGGTCACCTTATTTACTCATCTGAGGTTTTCTCCATCTTTGTCTGGCGTCCCTCCTACACCCTATTCTCCTAGCTTCTGCATATTAGGGTGAACATCCAACTTTTCACTTTTTATGACTGACTAATCTCACTAAGCATAATGTTCTCTAATTCTATCCATTTCCCTGCAAATCACGTAATTTTGTTCTTGATGACTGCATAAAATTCCATTGTGTACATATCCCATAGTTTTATAATCCATTCATCTCTTGATAGACATCTTGGCTAGTTCCACAGTTTGGCAATTGTGAATTATACAGCTATAAACAGATACACATGCATTAGTCTGGTAATTTGGTTTCCATTCTTTTGGGTAGATACCTAGAAGTGGTATTGCTGGGTCATATGGTAGGTTCATTCCCAATCTTCTGAGGATCCTCTACAATGTTTTACAAAGTGTTTGCATTAATTTTCAATCCCACCAACAGTGTATTAGAGTTCCTACTTCTCCACATCCTCTCCAGCATTTGTTATTGTTTGTGTTTTTAATGATTGCCATTCTAATTGGGGTTAGGTGAAATCTCAGGATAGTTTTGATTTGCATCTCTCTGATTGCTAATAACATTGAACATTTTTTCATACATTGATTGGCTATTTGTATTTCTTCTTTTGTGAAGTGCCTAAGGTTCACTTGCCTGTTTTTTGATTGGGTTGTGTTTTTAGCGGTAAGTTTTTGAGTTCTCTGTATATTCTAGATATTACTCCTCTATCAGAGAAGTAGCTGGCAAAAATCTACTCCCATTCTGTATGCTCTCTGTTGAGGTTCTTGATAGTTTCCTTTGTTGTGCTGAAGTTCTTCAGTTTAAAGCAATCACACATATTGATCCACTTTTTAACATCTTGTGCCTTTCGGGTCTTGTTGAGGAAGTTTTTGCCTTTGCCTGTGTGTTCAAGAGTTGTAAATATGCCCTCTTCAAGTAGCTGCAAGGTCTCTGTTCTAATTTCCAGGTCTTTGATCCATCTTGAATTGACTCTTGGGTAAAAAAGTGGGGTTTATTTCCATTTTTCTGCATGAGGTTCACCAGTTTTGTCAACACCACTTGTTGAAGAGGCTATCTTTTCTCCAGTGTATTTTTTTTGGTTCCTTTGTCAGAAATCAATTGGCTGTAAGTGTGCGGATTTATTTTCTGAGTCATCTATTCTTCTCCATTGGTCTATGTGTCTGCTTTTGTGCCAATACCATGCTGCTTTTATTACCATGGCTCTATAGTATAGTTTGAGTTAGGTATTGTGATATCTCCTGCATGGTTCTTGTTGCTGAGAACTACTTTGGTTATTCTGGGTTTTTTGTTGTTCCAAATGAATTTAAGAACAGATTTTTCTATGTCAGTGAAGAATGACCTTGGTAATTGAATGGGTATTGCATTGAATCTGTAGATCACTTTTGGAAGAATGGCCATTTTGATGATATTTATTCTGCCTATCCAAGAGCATGGGAGATCTTTCCATCTTCTAAGATCATCAATTTCTTTTTTCAATGTTTTATAATTTTCTTTGTAGAGGTCTTTTACATCTTTGGTTAGGTTTATTCTGAAGTATTTGATTGTTTTGGGGTATATTGTGAGTGGAAATGTTTTCTCGATTTCTTTTTTTTTTTTTTTC
>PVJS01057772.1:0-11964 GCA_004027185.1 Glis glis
CCCCAGCACCCCACCCTGCCAGGACCCTCAGCAGCTCCCCAGCACCCCACCCCACCAGGACCCTCAGCAGCCCTCAGCAGCCTCAGCAGGGTGTGGTGGCACACACCTGCAATCCCAGTACTTGGGAGGCTGAGACCAGAGGATCACAGGTTTGAGACTAGCCTTAGCACTTTAGCGAGACTCTGAGCAACTTAGTGGAACCCTGTTTTAAAATAAAAAGGGCTGGGGTTGTAGCTTGGAGGCAGAACCCCTCTCTGAGGTTCTACCAGCCTTTTTGAGGACTATGGGCAACATTCATCAAAAGCCTTCACGTGCCTTTTGAACCAGCAAGATGTCTGCAAGGCGTGTATCCCAGGGAAATGATGTGGGGTGTGGGCAAAAACTGAGACCCAAGGATGCTCACCAAAGCCATACACAGAACCCCAACACTCAACTGAGAGCAAGCGAGGTGTCCAGCAATAGGGAGTTGCTTGGGGAAATGGTGGTACTGCCAATTAGGAAATAGTATGCAACTATTAAGTATTAAGAATGATTTTGTAGAAATAGAATTATCAACACAGTGAATCGGCTAATATATGCTTGAATGAGGGAAAGGAGGCTGTAGAAATCATATAATGCCATTTTTTAATTAAACAGGCATAGCAAAAGGTCAAGAAGGACATATTTCAAATTATGAAGTGTTTTTTCGTTGTTTGGTAAATTTGTAAGTTCTGAATGCTCTAGAGTGTGTATGTTTTGCTTTGGCAATAAAAAACAAAACCAAAAAAACCTCAAAAATAATGCAAAACCAACAAGACGATTGCCCGTAGTGGTGACATTTACAACTTGTAAATATGTATGCTTTTGTTTCTGGAACGACTGAGTTTCCTTCCCCCGGCTATAATTCCCTGGGTTCACAAATGTGGTGCCCTCCTTCCTCTGAGTCCTGGGAAATTCACATTTTTATTTTCTGCCGAAGTGGACGTCAGCTACTGACTGGGTCCAGACTCCGAGGAAGCCTGGGCTCGGGGAACCCTTGGGGACACAGAGCGGTTACCTTGGGGACTTCCCTTTGTTGTAATGTCATCACATGGAGCCCACTGGCTGGGCTTTTATCAGAGTTGGCGGGAGGTTGGGACAGTGGCTTAGGGGACCTTGGGGGTGTGTCAGGGATCTAAGGAGATGCTCTCTAGAGAACGGGGTTCCACCAGAGCCCCAAAGGAAATTCAGGCTATGTGTAGCAAGACATGGGTGAAACCAACCCTCAGGGCTTCTGATGTGAGGCCCAGGCGCATGCTCAGGATGGCAGGTGTTAGAGCCTCGGAGCATGGCTTACGCGGTAGCAGGCCCTCGGTGCCACAGGAGGCGGCCGGCCAGTGACTCTGGAGAGTGGAATCATCTAGAATGACTGGAGGAGAGGGCTGCTCCTCTCCCTCCACCTGCCCTTTCTTCCTTTTTTCTTTTCTTTTTTTGGTACTGGATATTGAATCCAGGGGTATTCTACTTCTGAGCTATACCCCAGCCCTTTTTATTATTTTGAAACAGGATCTCATTACGTTGCTGAGGCTGGCCTCAAACCTGCGATCCTCCTGTCTCAGCCTCCCAAGTGCTGGGATTACAGGCCTGTGCTACCAAGCCCGGCTTCCACCGTCCCTTTCTCATCCCAGTACGTGGCTCCACCGTTCGCCCGGCTGCTCAGCCAGGAGTCTCGGCGCCATCTGGTTGGTCTCTACCCTCCCCAGCACGTCAAGTCTCACACCAAGTTCTGTCTAAATCTACTTCCCACATGCACATCCAATACACTGTCTTTCTCCTGCTTCCTGGCCGAGCCCCAGCCCCGGCCTCTCACATGGACACATGCACCGGCCTCCCCTCGGTATCCGTGGTCTGACTTTGTGACCTGTAGTTCATTTCCTACCCCAGCCAGGGGGGTCTTTTATTTTTTTTTAATGTGTTTTTATTGGTGCATTGTAGTCTCACATCACAATGATTATCAGTTTGGTGTTAACATACCTCAGGGAGGTCTTTTATAAAGTGCAAATCAGCATGTCGCTCTTTGCAGGAAACAGGCCACCGGCTATGCCTGTCCTTCGAATGCCATCTACCCTCCTCTACCCTGCCCAGAAGGCCCTGGGTGAGCTGGCCCCCACCTGCCCCTCCAGCCACATCCCTTCCTGTGCCCCCTCCTCGCTCCTCTCCCACCACTCTGGCTTCTTCTATGCCCCAAGCATGCCAAGATTCCTACCACAGGGCCTTTGCCCCTGCTGGCTCCTCCCTACCCTCCAGCCCCAATATCACCTCCTTAGAGAGGCCTTTCCTGACTACACTGTTGAACACCTAATTCTCCCCATCACTGTCTGCCCCAGCCCGTTCTGTTTTTCCTAGCTCTGACTGTGATAGAAACAATCTTCATTTCCTACTGTCCTGTCTCCTCACGACCATGTAAGGCTCAGCATACCCCCACACCTAGAGCAGTACCTGGTATGTAGTAGGTGCTCAATAAAGTAATTTGTTCATCCAAAAAACATTTGTTGAGTAAATTTTTTTTTGTACCAAATGTGCATATTTAATCCCATCTGAACCTCATTACACCAACTCCGGTGGGGAAGGCCTGACGTTCAGAGAAGGCAGGTGCCCTGCCGCAGGCTCCACAGTCAGGAGTGAAGAGCAGGGACTCCTGCCCACGCCCCTCTGCCCACAAAGCCTCCCGTACTATTAATTCACAAGCAAATTACATACAGAGGAACCAGAGGCCTCCTACATGATGCCAGGGGCCTGCGACGTGGTCCCAAGGTCAGGACAAGGAGGGGGCCGCCAAGGGCCCCAGACTCACCGGGAAAGGGCCAACATCCGAGTGCCTCAGCTCCAGGAGCAGCCTGTGGGGAGCAGATGGACACTGAGACACCCATCGCCTACCTGCGGTGGGAACCCAGGTGCGGCGGGGGTCTGTACTGGAGCAGGCCCCCGGTGGGCACAGCCCCCTGGGGGAATCATGAGTTCCTGTACAGCCGGTGCTGCTGAGCACGCTGGGTTCCTGCCACCATCACGCTGTGAGGCTGGGCCTGTGGCCTGCTGGCCCAGTGAGAGCCGGCCCCAGGCTTCTGCTAGAAATACCGGGAGTGACGTGCTCTCCGGCCAAGCCGGAAGCTGCCACCCGGTGACAGCGTGCTGGGGAAAGAGGCCAGCGTGGGACAGTGGAGCCAAGAGACGGAAAGAGATTCCTCAGGATATCATCGGAGCACTGGGTCCACTCCTGCCTGAACGCCTCGGACTTGCCGGTCACCTGAGCCACAAACCAACTGCCCCTGCTGGCCCTCAGGACGCGCTGCTCTCAGAGAAAGGGGGAAATACAGGGCTGTTTATTGAACCTACTACGTCAGCTGCTTTATCCCACTGAATTCCTGTCTCCCTCCATTGCATTCCCATTTTGTAGATGAGAAACTGATACTCGGAGAGGTCAAGCAACCCACCCAAGGACACACAGCTAACAATGAGCAAAGAAGGATTTCCAAAAGATCACCAGGAGGCCAAGGCCCTGTGGTCTCCCAAAGTCCTCACACTTAGCAAGCATGCGTTCACCAACAGTTGGAAGCCCAGGCCCCCGGCTCTGTGGCCTCCCACGCCTGCCCCGGCCCCTGCCTGTGTCAGAGGCTGAGCCCAGCTGACAGGCAGCCCCAGCCTCCCGGCTCCTCATTGGGAGAGGCCCGTGGGTCTTTCAAGACAAGTGAAATCCACATGTTTCTGAAGCAGCAACACTTGTCAAAACGATGCCAGGAGGAGAGAGCAGCGTGTAAGCCTCAGGGGCCGAGCTCAAGGTTAGGGAGGACAGCGCTGCACCGGAGACAAGCGGGGGCGGCGGGATGTGGGTCAGAGCGCAAGGCCAGCGCGCCGCGCATCTACGCGGCAGGTCAGCGGCCCCTCTCCCGTCTCTTCCCACCACCCTCCCTCTGTGTCTCTGTCTTCCTCTTAATACATTTTTCCATCTCTCTCTTCCTTGCTTTCTTTCTCTCTTCCTCTCTTCTCTCTTTCTCTTCTTCCTTCCTTTCTTTTTTTTTTTGAACTAGGGACTGAAGCCAGGGGCGTTCTACCTCTGAGCTACAATCCCGGCCCTTTTTTATTTCTTATTTTGAAACAGGGTCTCACTAAATTGATGAGGCTGGCCTTGAACCTGTGATCCTGCTGTCTCAGTCTCCCAAGTACTGGGATTACGGACACGCACCACCACACCTAGCTTGTCTCTTGCTCTTTCTCTCTCTCTCCGGGTCTTTCCCCTCCCTCCTGCCTCCCTCTGTGTCTCTCTGGGTGTCTCTTTCTCCGTTTTGCTCCTTCCATTTCTGGTGTTTTTTTTTTTTTTTTTTGTGGTACTGGGGATTGAACCCAGGGGCATTCTACCTCCGAGCTACACCCCCGGCCCTATTTTTTATTCTTTATTTTGAAACTGGGTCTCAAGAAGTTGCAGAGGGCCTCACTGAGTAGCTGAGGCTGGCCACGAACCCAGATCCTCCGGTCTCAGCCTCCCAAGTACTGGGATTATAAGCGTGTGCCTCCACACCTGGCTCATTTCTGTTTTTCTCTACTGCGTCTCTTGCTTATTGATCCATATTACATCCCGTGAAGCACTCCAAGCACTTCAACACATACTAATACCTCAGTTAATCCTCACAGTGACACTGTTGGCAAAGAATCCTTACGGGGCTCATTTTGCAGCCCGGCAGCTGAGGTTCGGAGAGTTTGGTGCTTGCCCTTCGAACGCAGACAGCTCCTCTCGGAGCCCCCCTCCTGACCACGGCCTCCACCGCTCATACAAACCCAGGTCATGGGGTCCCAGAGCCTCCCAGCAGGGCATGGGCACCAAGTCCCCAGGGTGGGGCAAGAAGTCAAAGTGGGATTTCCAAGTGCCAACGTGTGCCAGGGACCTGGCGCTGGACAGTCGTGGTCTACTGTGGAATGAACCCTCAGCTGGTGCTTCCCAGCCATGAGCGGCCTGGGATGGACTGACAGGTGTCCCTGGATGCAGTACTAGAGCTGGACACTCTGGGGTGAGCTGAGGTGGCTGGTCACCTACGACATGTGACCTCGGGCAAGTTGCTTCATCTCTGAGCACCGGTTCTCTGTCTGCAAAGGGGCGGACCACACCTGTTGCACGTGTGTCAGGTGAACAGAAGCAAGCTCATGGAGCTTGGGACATGGGGAGGCCGTTCCTCCCCGCGGACCCCAGGAATGGATGGGCGGCCCCCTCCTCCCCTCAGGCCCACTTACCTGTCTACCTTGAGCTCTCCGACCAGCCTGTTGGACATGGCGCCAACCTCCATGAAGGCGTTTAAGCTCTGCAAAGCAACGACACGGGTGACACGCCTGACCCAGGCCTGACCTCCGCCAGCCCCCAGGACGGGAGGGGCAGCTTCTCAGCGGCTCCCAGAGCACCTCGCTTTTGCTTCCTGCTGTCTAGAAGTCCTGGACTGTCTGCCAACTTCTGTTTCCTTCCCTGCTTCTTGGAGCATCTCGGGGAAGGGGGGTGAGACCGGCCAGGGGGCTGGAGTCCCACCGTACCCACTCACTGGTACATTTAGAAAATATTTACTAAGAAGAAACCAAGTGGGAGGCTGAGACCGGAGGATCCGGGTTCGCGGCCAGCCTCAGCTACTTAGTGAGGCCCTCTGCAACTTTTAGTGAGACCCTGTTTCAAAATAAAGAATAAAAAAATAGGGCTGGGGGTGTAGCCCAGAGGTAGAATGCCCCTGGGTTCCATCCCCGATACTGCAAAAAAAAAAAAAAGAAGAAGAAACTGAGGCCCCCGACCTCAGCTTCCCACAGCCTGTGACTTTGGGTGACGCCCCCAGATTCCATTTTATCTGCAAAGTGGGGGTAACCATTCTCAGCTTGAAACCGGGCAGACCTGCTGGGAGCCTCTAAGTGCCCCGCGATGGCGAGAGGGTCCCAGCTGTTGTCCTAGGCCACCATATCTGTGGAGTGATGGGTGATTGAAGGAATGAATGTGCAAATCAACAAGGAAATGGAAACTGAAAGAAACAAAGGATTAAGCAAATCTGCAAATGCAGGAATAAGCGAAGGTGTGCATGGGTGAATAAATGATGAATGAATGAAAGAAGGAATATGCAAATGGATCTCTGATGGAAGGAATGTGTAAGTAAACGAATCCAGGAATAATTAAATAGATGAGTGCAGGTAGGAACCGGGAGAGGCATAGCACCTGATGAATAACTGCCCGGCAAGCCCATGAATAATGGAATGAATTAATAATTGGGTGAAAAAATGAATGGATGAGTGGAAAATGTATAATTAAAAGACCAAAGATAGGAGCAAATGAATTGGAAACAGTAAACAGATTTCAAGCTGGGGAAGGAATGAATAATTGAAGGAATGAGAAATTGAGTGAGTGCCTAATTGAATGAATAAATAAATAAAGACAGGCTGGGAGTGATGGCGCACGCCTGCAATCCCAGTACTTGGGAGGTGGACACAGGAGGATCACAGGTTCAAGGCCAGCCTCAGCAACTTAAGAGACTCAGCAACTTAGTGAGACCCTGTTTCAAAATTTTAAAATTTAAGAAAGGGCTAGGGGTGCAGCTCGGAGGTAGAATGTACCCTGGGTTTAATCTAACACACACACACACACACACACACACACACAGGGTTCTGGGTGAAGGGATGCCTGTGGAACCCGAGAGTGGCTGAGGACAATGCTCCGGTCTCAGGCTCTAGAGTCACAGCATCCAGGCTCGACTCTGGGGAGCATTTGCACCTGGTCCCCTGACTCCCAGAACAGTGCTCCCCCTCTGCCCACACCCAGGAGCAGCTTACCAAGCCAAGCACAAAGAGGGGGGCCAGGGTGGAGTTAGGGAGAACAGCAAAGAACTGGGCCTCCAGCGCAGGGGCGAGGGCCAGGCCGGCCGGCATTGTGGTCAGGTGTGGCGGAGAGGAGACCGAGACCAGGATCTGCACCTTCATGTCGGGGAACATCTTCGCCACCTGCAGCCCGCAGCGGGGACAACCAACAGAAGAGGACGTTTTTATGAATGTGTCTCTAAGTTCTGTCTTGCCCTTCCCTGGCAAAAACATCTGCAACGTCTTCTTGCTCTTAGAATAAATTCAAATGATGGCAGGCTCTGGCTACTGGCCCTCTGCTGACCTCACTCCATGGGCCCCTCGCCCTCCGTCTCCACACACACAGAACTCGTCCTGCTCCTCACACGTGACAAGCTCTCGTCACCTAAACTCCACGCTCTCCGTTCCCTCGCCTTGAACACTTGTCCATCCGCTCTTCCTTAGCCTGGCTCTTTCCCTTCCTTCAGGTCTGAGCTCTACTGTCCCCTCCTCAGAGAGCAGCGGTGGTTTTAAGGGGAGCTAAGGAGGGCCTTGGCGACCCTCCGTCCTCTCTGCCAGCCCTGCACCCTCCCCCAGGGAAACCCAGCCTGAGTACAGCGTGACTACAGCACAAAGGCTCTTCAAGACAACAACTTCCTCCCCAGCCAGTGCCGCCCTCTCCAGAAATTTCTAGAGATGCCACCACCAGAGACTGTTATGAATGGAATGCGGTGTCCCCTCTCCCCTAAATTCATACATTAAAGCCCTCGCTGTATTTGGAGATGGGGTCTCTAAGGAAGTGAGGTTAAACGAGGTCCTACATATGGGGTCCTGAGCTGATAGAATTAGTATTCTTATAAGAAGATATGCTAAGCCAGGTGTGGTGGCGCATGCCTGTAATCCCCGTGCTTGGAGGATCGCAGGTTCGAGAACAGCCTCAGCAACTTAGCAAGGCCCTCTGAAACTCAATGAGACCCTGTTTCAAAATAAAAAATAAGCCACGTGTGGTGGTACATGTATGTAATCCCAGTACTTGGGAGGCTGAGACAGGAGGATCACATGTTTGAGGACAGCCTCAGGAGGCTCTCATCAACCTAGGGAGACCCTGTTTCAAAAACAAAAATAAAAAATAGGGCTGGGGGTGTAGCTCAGAGGTAGAATGTCCCTGGGTTCAATCCCCAGTACCACACAAAACAAAACAAAAAATAAAATAGGGCTGGGGTGTAGCTCAGAGGTAGATTGCCCCTGCGTTCAATCCCCAGTACCACACACCAAAAAAAAAAAAAAAAAAAAAAACCAGAGAGAGAGTTGCCAAGCCGGGCATGGTAGCACATGACTATAATCCTAGTACTTGGGAGGCTGAGACAGGAGGATCGCAGGTTCAAGAACAACCTCAGCAATTTAGCAAGACTCTCAGCAACCTAGCAAGACCCTGTTTCAAAACAGAAACAAATGGAAAAAAAAAAAGAGGGGGCTGAGGGTGTAGCTCAGAGGTAGAATGCCCCTGGCTCCAATCCTTAGTAACACACACACACACACACACACACACACACACACACAACATAAAAGAAGGAGGAGGAGGAGGAGAAGAGATGCCAGCGCTGTCTGTCCACCCCCCCATGCACTGAAGAAAGGCCACACGAGGACACAGTGGCTGTCCACGAGTCAGGAAGACGGCCTCTCCCCGGGCTGAGGCGTTTTGTTACAGCAGCCAGCGAGGACTGAGACAGAGGCTTGCCTTGCCCGCAATAACTGAGTGACCTCGCCGCCTGTTGTGGTCACTTGTCCACATTGATTCTGTCTCCATCCTGTGGACCTGAATGATCATTTTCTCTCCCCTTGGGGCCGGGAGCTCCCGGAGGCAGGCAGGTGGTCTGTTTTGCTGGGTTCCCAGCACAGGGCCCAGGCACGTGCTGGACACTCAGTAAATCCCCATCAGATGGATGAGGCCTCGGCCCCTGCCCAGGGCTGCAGCAGCGGGCAGCCGGGCGCCTGACTCTGGATTGGGGACGGGCTGGATGCAGCTACTTCCATTCTCTCTCGCTGGGCGGCCTGTGGGTCTGGAGGGGGTCCTCATCCCCCACCTGCAGAGCCCAGTCCTCCCCCGAGGTCCAGGTCACCTCAGAGCTACAAGGAGAGTGAGCCCCCTCCTACCCCAGGCAGGAAGCTTCCAAGGAACTTGGTTGTCAGTCGGAATTTGGATCCCTTCGGCATCTGCAGCAAGAGAAGAGAAAAGGGCCTTGGGGGGTTATGTCACAGATGGGGGGCAAGTGCTGCCCAAGACTGCGAGCCTGGGCAATCACATCACGGTCAGACCACAGATGACACTAGCGCATTGACCCAGCACCGCTGCAGCAGTCGACCAGGAACAGTGACACAGTCGGTGACTATCGGCTCCCTGTTTCTTCCCAGAGGAAGCCCCATCTGCTGCCAAGCTGGGGACACAGGACGCCCTGCTTTAGCCAGCCCCTCCACGCCTGAAGCTTCTCTGTCCTCTCCGTGACCCTCACACCTGCCTCTGAACGCTGCCAGACACGGGCGATGGGCGACTCCCTGCTCTGAACGGGATGGAAACTTGAATAAATGAAGGATCAAGGAAATCCGCCAGTGCAGGGATAAGCGAAGACGTGCACGAATGCATAAATGACGAACGGATGAAAAGAAGGGATATACAGATGATCATTGAGGGAAGGAAGGGGCCCCGCGTGGGTGGTCTCGGTTCATGTCCAGGGTGGCACACGGGAGCTCAGCATGCCCACAGGACTTCCGCAGACACTGAGAGCTTGAGGCCTTTGGGGGAGCGTGAGAGGGACCCCCAGGTAGGTGACCAGGTGAGGATCGGGCTGTACCTATGCTCTGGAGAGATGGTTATATCTCCATGGACAGATGGGTAAACTGAGGCCCAGGGTGAGACCTGGCCATGAATACATGGTAGAGATGATGAGGCTGACGGCAATGGTGGGGAGAGGACACTGAGACTGGGGTGCGGAGTCTGACGTGTGAGGCCCGGGCCCGTGTGAGGCGCTGGGTTGATCGTTCATAGCTTCCTACGCGCTAAGCTCAGCGCCTCTCGTACATTGCTCCATCTCTCTTAATCCTCATGACACACTTGGGAGGATGGTACTGTTATTAATGACTCACAGATGAGGAAACTGAGTTTCTTTTTTTTTTTTTTTTTTTGCGGTACCGGGGATTGAACCCAGGGGCGTTCTACCTCCGCGCTACACCCCGGCCCTAATTTTTATACTTTATTTTGAAACCAGGTCTCACAAAGTTGCAGAGGGCCTCACTAAGTAGAGAGAGAGAGAGACAGGGGGAGAGAGAGACAGAGAGAGAGAGAGAGAGAGAGAGAGAGAGACAGGGAGAAAGAGAGAGAGAGAGAGCTGAGGCTGGCCGCGAACCCGGATCCTCTGGTCTCGGCCTCCCAAAGTACTGGGATTACAAGTGTGCGCCACCACGCCCGGCGGAAACTGAGTTTCTGGGAGGTCCATCAACTAACCTAGGTCGCCCAGCTAGAAAGGGGTGGGGACGACAGTCACTCAGGTCTGCCTGACAGCTGACAGGAGACTCAACATCTTGACCGCCCCCCCCAGTGGAAACAAAGGTTCAAATTCAGAAGTTCTGCTGGACTCGGGGTCCGCTGTTCTCTGCCCGGCCTTACCATGTTGTCCTTCAGAGTCAAGTTCAAGACTCCAGCCTCTTGGTACACAAGCCCGGCCGTGTTGAAGAAGTAGTCGGAGATGCCCAGGTACACCATGCGGTCGTGGTGGGGAGGAAATGCTATCTCCGGCGGGGTGAAGGGAGGTGGGCTGCGGTGCTCCAGCCTGAAAAACTCCCCCTGGGGGTGGAGGCAACAGAGTGAGCCCAGAGAAACATATTCAGCGTCTCCACCCCAGGAAACCATGGCTGAGGTCCCCAGCCAGACACACAAAGGAAGAACCAATGACAGGAACTATCGTAACAATAGCATCAGATGCCTCCTGGGCCCTGGCTCCCAAGCACTTTTCACTACCAGCCCTGGGCAGAGCGTGTGACTCCGCCCATCACACAGGAGGGGGCATCGAGGCACAGGGAGGTAAACAGACTTGCCCAGGGAGGTAAACAGCCTCGCATCTGGTAAATGGTAGAGCCAGGTACTGAGCGTGGGCGCTGAGTGCAGCACACACCCTCTGAACACCACGCTGGTTCAGTCTTCGCCTTGCAGATCAGCACAGGCGCCCATCAAAAGAACTGCGAGCCAGGCACGGTGGTACATGCCTGTAATCTCAGCAGCTCAGGAGGCTGAGGCAGGAGGATTGCAAGTTCGAGGCCAGCCTGGGCAACTGAGCAAGATCCTGTCTCAAGTGAAAAATAAAAAGGGCTGGGGATATAGCTCAGTGGGTTCAATCCCCAGTGCTTCAAAAAAGAAAAAATAAATAAATGAAAGAACAAAGAGATTCTATTTGTTTGTTTCTTCTGTGGAATTAGGAGAATTTAGAAAGAGCTAAACTGTTTTGAGTGTTGTTTGTGTTTTATACTGATACTATCCAGTTTTTGATGAGAGCACTCATATGCTGCTCGAGCCAAAATATTTATGATGTTTTTAAAGAGCAATTTGGCCACAGGTTGCAAAAGCACACCATTTATTTAGCTAAAAAAAAACTGAGCTTAAAAGAGAAAATTATAGATGGATACATATGGCAGGATACCACCACTTGTGTAAAATTCAAAAGCCCACAAACAGTATAAAACACCAGCAAGAAGGAAGGACACGGCCATGGTCCGCACGGGCGCCTGGGGGAGCGGGGCAGGTGTGGGGAGGGCTGACCCCGGAGCCCAGGGTCGTCTCCACAGTGCTTTACTTAAAAAACAAACAAAAAACCCCAGCAAATATGTCAAAATGGTAGCATCTCTTAAATCTGGGTGGTGGGTACCTAGGACTGTGTAACATCCTCTGTCCCTTTGAATAATATCATTATTTAAAATGAATGACCATAGCTAGTGTGGTGGCGCACACCTGTAATCCCAGTACTTGGGAGGCTGAGACAGGAAGATGGCAGGTTCGAGGTCAGCCTCAGCAACTTTTTGAGGCCCTCTGCAACTTAGTGAGACTGTTTCAAAATAAAAAATAAAATAGGGCTGGGGGTTTAGCTTGGAGGTAGAATGCCCCTGGGTTCAATC